>JAURVB010012990.1:0-161732 GCA_033002965.1 Piper betle
GGGGCGAGGCAACTATTTAGCCATGGCTTACGCCTTACCTGCTCCACTCGGTCGGCGGTTGAGCAATATACGGACGGCAGTAGTGTGTAGCTCGGTTGGTGGTAGTGCAACTCAGTCGGCGATTGTGCAACTCGGTCGGCGGTTGCGCAACTCGGTCGGCGGTTGCGCACTCGGTACCCGGCGGTCGTGCACTCGGTCGGGGCGGTCGTGCAACTATGGTCGGCGGTTCTACACTTGGTCGGCGGAACAGTGCTAACTATGTGCTAAAAATCTGATCCTGGTCATATACATCGGAAATCCACTACTGTCTCTGACATATCTTGGCAGCTAACAACACGGCTCAGGTTGTCCTACTAGGGCGTGTCTAATCTAAAGAGGTCCAAATCATGGTGGTGACACGTACGATGGTGAACCTATGCTAAACCCATACTAATCTCTTGAAATCTGGAGCGGCTGCTTTCATCAGTGCTGACTGGTCCTCAAATGGTAACCACTGATCTGGTGCCATGTCATGTACCAACTAACTCACCACTATCTCTATACTTCAAGCTCCTTACTGTTGCGTCTTCTCTTCTTTCTTTCCTTAACTCATTCCCACATTGTACACAATGTCCTGTAGCAGCAGGATTAATGTGGTGACATGCAAAAGACAAAACACCTATTCAACATCGAATTCAACCTTAGCTAACCGAACATGTGAGACACGCTGCCTTATCCAAATCCCTTATGCAATACATAGAACTGGTGGGTCTCTAAGCCTATCACGACATTCCCGTCAGATTCCTGCTTACATTTGCTGACATTTCTGGATCTGGTATAAAATGAGATCTTATACCCATTCTACCTCTGCTAGCACTACAACATGCTTGCTCATATCCAACTGAGAGAACAATCTGATATCAGTGATAAAAATCCAAAGAAATGTCGTGTCAAACCCAATTAAGGCCAATTCCATATATTTCTAATCAAGTCTTGAACACCGTTATGCAACTAACTTATAAAAAAAAAGATCTACATGTAAAGAAAATGAACAAAAACATACTTGCCAGCCGGACTTGGAGCAGTCTTTGCACACACATCACCTATAAAAGTATCTTTCGGCTTTAGCCGACCGAGAGTGACTCTGATGCCAATTCTGTAATACCCTAAATCCGGTTTACGTTTGTGAACCAAACTGGCATGTTACTGGCCCCGGGTAGGTTGGCTAACCCGAATCTAACGCGTGTGGATCTGATCTCGGTATCTTAAGATGGAGATACGACTCGTCATGTATGGATGAATGCACAAAATTCTAACATGATACTACTTGGCTGACATAGAAACTAATTTACACACCAATACAATTACGACTAAAATCAATAAAAAATTCAAAAATAAAACGGACAAAGTCTCCCCTAAAAGTGTAATGAGGGGCCACCCTGTCAAAATAATATATATAAACATATATGCATATCAACAATTTCATTCATATAGATTCTAATCTACTGTATACTTATTCTGAAGCTTGGGTGTCAACCCACTGTGCAATCTATTCACGTTTGACCATGCATATCATGTCGTAGCATTTAATCACGTCATATCATCATGCCTTAGCATTTGATCATATCATTCTCAATGCAATAACATCATAAACAAAATATTAACCACTCTGTCGACTTACGTGTGTGGTGCATAGCTACGTCATTGCTCCTGCGTTGAACTGGCACATCCAACTCTTGGTTATGCGCCTACTGTATGAGTATAGCAAACAACGTCGAGTAACGAGTCGTTGCTGGTCCTGGACGCCATTGTAACAGGAGGTGGCTGCGAGAGCAAACTCTCACATGAACGAAAAACACTGGTATGCTTCGCGTGAGCTCTCTGAAAGGCACCTACTGAGGAGCCACTGTGGCTGCACACCCGCTAGCATCCCAAACTGCTTGCTTTGCTGATGCCTCTTGCGGTATTTTTTCATTTCATTTTTCTTAGGTCCATCAGACTACATGTATATCCTAACCCCTCTCTTTACTCCATAATTCTCATGACGCTTGAACACTAAGGCCGAGTATTCTCAGGCAGTCGCCTTTAATATCCTTTGAACCATAAGTCCGGACATGCGCTATACTAAACATTATTAATAAACTTCCACGTTCTTCGGATGTGAGGAAGTCAAATGCGGAGTTGTCAGGATCCCCTTGGGAGTGGAACAGTCCGCTCAATAATCCAGACCTCGTTTTGATTGTCACGAGCATTCGCTCATGGTACGTGAAGTCGGTTTTCCATCTCTCGTCTCACTGAAAACTCCATAAAATTATATATATAGGCCTGGGAAAGGATTTATATAATAGGCCCGAAGGTAACTTGTGGTGGATCTTGTTTTCGAAATCATCCTCGAGGGATCTTATCCTCTATAGGGTTTATTAATCTGAAAGCTGTTCAGCTAAATGGCCCGAGTTAGGTGGATTCGATAAAATGCCACTTAACCCGTCTTGCAAATAACAAATCAATCATACAATAAAATAGAGCATGAAAACAAAGAAGAGTCCTAAACGGACCTGGTAGAAGCTCCAAACGTGTCGTCGTGCCTAGGTGAGGGCTCCTTACTCCATACTTACACATCAAATCTAGAAGCTAATGCCTGCTATCTGAATGATACATCAACTCGACATGACTATTACATTCAAAATGCAAACATCCATCAACAATCACATAATCATAAATGTGAAAATAATTCAAACTTATCCTATTCATACTCAATTTTATCGTATTTTTCTAAGCTACGTCGTAATCGAATAACATGCTCAACTCAGTTTACTTCATTAGATCACTAACATTCATTCACTATTGATCACATCATGCAACTCTTCGTTTCATCCATAATTAAGCATTAATTATGACAATTAATCAATTATAGATGTTGTGCTAACAATCATCAATTTTAAATAATCAAATTGAGGTAATTATACCTCTTGTCGTCGACAATCAGCGATGGGAAGGGTTTTGTCGCGCGTTTAGACGCTCAAATTTGGCGCTCGTCGGCGTCCGATGTTCGATCGTGTGATGTTCGATCGTGTTCGACTGGATGAGCTCTGTGAAAGATTCGGCGAATTCCAGTGAATCCGGTTTTTGGATAGTTTCGGGTGGTTTTCTTGCAGCTTTTCGACGGTTTTCTGGTGGCTAGTTTCGGCAGCGTCTACTGGCCAGATAGTGGTCATATTGGGTACCGTTGGAACCAGCTCGAGCGAGCCCGACTCGTTGCTATGACTTCAACGTAGCTGGCGGAGGTGGCGGCTCTGAAAAATGGCTAAAATAGAACGGTGGCAATGGTGGGTGACTAGATCTGACCGGCTTGAGCGGCGATGGCCTCCGCTCCGGTCTGTGAGGGTCGTGGGTTGGTTGAAGGTGCCAGAGCAACCACCAGATCGTGGTGGTGACAGTCACCGGCGGCGGAATCAATGACACGAGCGCGTAGCTAGGGGCTGCGATTCTGGCGTTACGGCGGCTAGATAGTGGCTCGGGTTGCTCAGGGCGGCATGGCAACACTGCGGCCGGGCCTGGTGGTGACAATCGGCGGTGACGGCACGAAGAAAAAGGGGGCGGCGTGATGAAGGTTTGGATAGGGAAGAAGAAAAAGGTTGGGGGTGGTCAGTGGCAAACTTATAAATAAGACTTGACTCGACTCTGTCTCGTGTTAAATAATAAGTAGTTTGTAATAATTTTCCAAAAAAATACAGAAAAATAGGGAAAAATCCCATAAAATATATCACACTATAACACTACAATGACATGCTCTGTAACTATTAGCCCACCCAAACTGCCCCATAATGCGTCCCGATGCTGTAAACGACTTAAAACTAATTCTACGATCCATTATGTATAAAATAAAAATTAAATAAAAAAAATAAACTTGCAATCTTTTATATATTCTGATAACTCATTCTTTTTGTTGTATTAATGATATTATCATTATATACTTGGGTGTACATGACCCTCATGGCTCATACACGTGACCGGCGTTAGCTCAGTATACTAGTTCTGAAGCTGACTCGACTCGAAAATAGTTGTCAAACCAATTGGTTCTGAATATAAAACTTTGACTGGAATCGGGGGTTTTACATTTAAAATGTATCAATATCCAACATATGATATTACATTACATTAGTGTAATTGATTTCTATACATCCTCTGCCAATACCTATGGAAGTTACTTGAAACGAATCAATATCTAACATACAATATTATATTACAATAATATAATTCATATTCATATATTCACTAACTTGGCATCATATCTTTGTAGCATATGTTAAAGTTTCAAAAATCTGCCCTATGAAAGGTTTTACATTTTAAGTAATTAGAAGATACAATTTATTTAGGTTAAGAATCAACTTTTCTAATGTCATTCTTCATTTTCAAATTATGGTTCCTCCTTTCAATTTGGGAACAATTTGTGGAGAACAACATGTGTCAATGTAATCAAGTCGAGATCATCTCCAAGTTTATTCTTGTAGTGGTACTTAGGGATTGGGAAGAAAGGCACAATAAGACAAGCTTGTGAGCTATAAAGATAATCCAATTACTAAAAATTATAAGTGATATCAAAAGGGAACCCAAGACAATGTTAGATAGATGGTAGTCTGTCAAGAGAAATGGATTCTGAAGATAGAATTTCTTTTTAGCGTATAAATTATAAATTCTCCCAAAAAGCTTAAGTTAATCTCACATCCAATACCTATCGTAGTAAGATCAAATATATTTAATTAAGATGACTTTCAATTCAATTAATCAGTTTTTAAAAATAACTAAGTCCATCCATTTACACTAATTAAGTCGAGCCATTACACTTATCTTACATTCTTCTCCACTAACTGGGAGTTAATTTTTTTCTTATTTGGAAAATGCTCTTCTTTTTGGTAAGAGTTGTTAAATTTTGTTTTTGATTTGGGTTCTAGCTTGGAAACTGGAGTTGGAGGATACCTAATTCGCTAAGTTTTGATAAGTTGGGCCAAGAAGCAGCAAAGTTAAAGGAATTACTCTCAATGTACAATAGGCTATAAAATGTCTTAAAGTATCAGGTTATTTTCCCTAATCTTATTACACTTTTGAATGCTCAATAAGAAAGGATGAATGTGAAAGATGTTGCATGAGGTTTATCTTAATAAGAATGAGCCATTGTTTATGGCTGCATTTTGATTGTATTTTAATTCTAAGTTGATGCCTCTTTATGTTATCTGTAGAGTGGATACATTGAAAACTACAAGAATAATGAGGCCATTTATGAAAGACGAGATCATTTCTGCAATAAGAATTGATGAACACCTGCTATCATTTGTGAACAAAAAATTGTAGTCGGTAATTGCATTCTTTCAATTGTTGCTTTTCTAAGAAGAATTTTCAATTGCTTGGATGCACTCCAATACTGGTGCTCTATTTGACATGACTGTCATGAGGGATTCATGAGCCTGCTTGTTGTTCTTTATAAGAGAAGCGGCAAACAATACCTACATATTTCAAGGGTGAAGTGATTGTTACTGCTTATTTAGTAAAAATCTTGGAATTTATATAATTTGACCGTGTATACAGGAAAGGAACTCACAGCCCATCTTGTAAGGTTCTGTTGCTGTTCTTTGCTGATCTGTGGCTTACTTCTGTTTATGAATCTCTAAATCAGAAATAGAAAAGAAAAATTAAGGAAATTTTCCATTTTGATGACATCAATCAGTATTTGAAACTATGATTGACTGTGAATAATTTTCCTAGTATTGGAAGTGTTTGCATGAAGTAGATAGGCCTATTTGGTAATTATATAATGGTGAAGAATATTGTAAAGCATTGATACCTTGGTAGAAGAATGACAAAAGAATGCTACAAAATTGAAATATTGAAATGATATAGTACGAAACGAAAATTCTGTAAATTTCCTCTTTTGCGTTTGGATAGAAGAAAGGAAATGAAATGACTTGAATTCTAGCAAATTTAATGCTTTTTTTTTGTGTTTTTGAGACAAAAAAAATATCGCCTAGAAATTTTCATGTGTGAACTGCTTCTAGGAAATAAATATTGTGCTGATCAAACACTTGGAACATCAGAGTCGATTTTTTTTCATTCATTTCATGCAACCCATACCTTAGTTTCAAGAGAATAGTTTAAGACCATCCTAATTATTGTTGAGAAGCAAGTGTGGAGTACTTCAATTAGAAGAGCTCACCTGAAGGGAGAAGAGATCTGCTGATTGACCAACCACCTTTTCATATATTAGACCTTCTGCGGCCAATCCTGCCATTGATACAACTGCTAACCTGGGCATAAATCAATGTCATTCTTCCTCCGTGTGAGCATGTCATTTTCCCAAGGGCAGATGGTGTATTTATGCCATTAAAAAGTAAAGATAGCTTTTACAAGTAACAAAAAGAAATTTTGTAGAAAAATATTCTCTCAAGGAATGCAAATAATAATAATATTATTGTTAATTATTATGTATTATCTAAATATGGTTAGCCTCTTAGTTGATGGATCTCTTCGCTTCTATCCACTTTACCTGCTAGCGTGATGGCAATGGATTGATATTATTAATAATACCTGACTAACATATAATATCAATTATAATCTTAAAAGGGCCGCGGATAGCCTTGAAATTTCAGTAGCTCATGGGTGTTATTACCCAAGGTTACATCGCATGGGCCTTACAGCAATTAAATCTGTAAGACCTTTGAACTGATTATTTTCCTATTAGCAAATGCTCACACAAAGTCGCCAGCGTTGTTGCATACCCCAAATAATGAAATTCAAATTACGTTTACAATTCTTATTAGTTGGTTTCTCATCTAAGGTTAGAGCTGCTCAACCAGTGTCAATTTTTGCCATAAGCAATCAATTTAGCAAGAATTCTCAACAAATTGTGGTTATTTTAGGACATTTGAAACGAAAATTAAAGTCCAAGATATGAAAAAAATGATAGGAAGATATAGAGATGTGTTCAGTCTAATATCTATAAATTTGATCTAGCCCTTATCCAAAAATGTTTGGATTAGATACGGTTTTGGGTGATTCCATCCTTATCCGATTTGAACATGTGGTATTTTACAAAATATCTTTTTAAACAACTAAATAATTATTCTTTGATTATTTTTATCATGCCTTTCACATTAAAATTTATATTATTTTTTCTTTATCAGATCAAATCAGATATAGATTATATAAGGTTTTGATGTATTCGGATCTTACACAGACATACTAAATAAAATATATTTAATATTTGAATTTAAGTTGAATGCGAGTTTAGATATTCGAATTTGTATTGATATGGTACTTTTCTGATCAAAACCCTTCCCTAGATATAGATCATATAAGGAGACATGTACCTATCAAGTTCCTTGGCATCAAGTTGCCCACTGTAGATGAGCTTCTGTAACCTGTCATTAACCAAGTTGACGTGCTCCTTGCCTATGTCCAAGGAATACTCCAAAATGGGCAGGCCTATAAGGTAGGCAACTGCACATCAAAACAAATTTCCCTCAAAAATATGCGACATTATATGAATGGACAAATATATGCTAAAAATATAAAGCTGACCTAAAAAGTGAGCCGCTTCATGTCTAGCTATCCGTTCTTGATAATCAGGAAAGATGGTCGAAAATGCACCAATTGCTGCTTGCAGTAGCCTGGCATGGAAAAATATTTATCACAAACGATTTAATAATATCACTAGACAAGATGTCACGTAATGAGCAACTTATATTTCAATGAAATTTTACTTTTATACATAAACACTCATTAAATAATGAGATAAATTTAATAATTTAATATCTTGAATATAAACTTTAATTGACTTTAAAAATAAATCCTAATTGAATATGAAGATAAATTATAATAATTTGATTTCTTTTTTAAAATTTTGTTACATATTAATTAAATCTTCTAGTTTTAATCACAAGTCAATACTTGAGTTATCCCTTTTATTAATACTAGGTAAAATGTCAGTGCTATACGTGACTTATGTTGGATAAATTTTAATTTTATATATAAATTTTTATTGAATAATGAGATAAACAGTAATAATTCAATATCTTAGATATATAGTGCGATTGACTTTAAAAATATATATATTTTGAACAAAAAGATAACTTTTTTATTATTTTTTTATCATATTTTTTAAAGACAATTAGATAAATTTTTATTAATAAGAAGTTAGAAGCCGAAGTTAAACGAGTTCGAACCTTGAAAACTATTTTTATTGTTTTTTTAAAACAAATTTAGATTAGCAAAATTCAAACAATAACTTTTTGTTAGATGTATTTTTATTGCATTATTATTTTTATATATTTTAATTGACTGATTCTGGTAATTTTAATCTCACGCTCCTTTTACATGCGAAGCAAGGATTGAAATTCTATCATTACATCATCTAAGTCGAAATAAGAAGTAATATCCCAGCATAGAACCAATTATATAGCTAGTATTTTTAAGCCTTGATTTTTTATTAAAAAACAAATAGGATTTCATCCGCAACAGATTTGAAATGGAAGCGACTAAATTAAATTTTTTTTCAAAAGCAATAATTTCATAATTAATGTTTATCTCATAATTTAGGAATGTATGTAATGTGTGCATCAGCCAAACAAACAAGGGATTAAATCCAGAGAAGTACTAAAATAAAAGCAAAAAATTAAAAGAAGAAATAGGGTGGCATACTTGCAAAGTAGGAAATATCATTAGATTACAGTGCATTTTATAAAAGAACTTACCCTGGAGAAATGCTCCCGATGGCCAAAACTAGAAGAGAAACACTTCCAAGCAAATATGGTACAAAGAATCCCCAGTCCTGCCAAATGATTTATTATGAAAGAGTTGATAAAGAACATAATGCCAGCTAGCAACAATATTGATAGGTCCCCTTAGGC
The DNA here is from genome assembly GCA_033002965.1 of Piper betle. Taxonomy (NCBI): domain Eukaryota; kingdom Viridiplantae; phylum Streptophyta; class Magnoliopsida; order Piperales; family Piperaceae; genus Piper; species Piper betle. Next base: position 8,880 of record JAURVB010012990.1, read on the forward strand.
TTGGCCCGTTTGTGGACACCCTCCTTTCGTGAGAGGACTTGGGTTTAATTTCTGCCATGGGCAGGCTCTCAAGACTAAGGAGATGACTGCAATTTCATTTTCATTGATCACCTCACTTTTTTTTACTCAAAGCATTGATCATCTTACTCTAGTAGTTCAGATTGAACCATTTTCCATCTAACACTGAGAGAGTATAAATGAAATGAAAAATTAAAAACTGAGGGCTAAAACTTTGTCCATATTCATAGCATGGGAAGACAAATGAAATGGCAAAATGGTTTACCCCTGGTAGTTGGCCTGCGATGAGGCCCAAAAATCCTGTAGTACCCACCACTGTGAATAGAAAAGCTGCCTGCATCCCTGGAACACATCAAGTTAACCAACAGAAGTTTGAAAATCCTGTGTGTACATAACGAAACTCGGAGTGCAAGACTCTCAAAATGTGTTGATGTAGTATTCATATCTGAGAAGAAGGAATATAATAATAAATGCTCCATATGACTAAATCAATGATCCTTTCTTCTACTAAAAAACATTTCTTTTGAATCATAAATCTATTTGGATACCTTTCTATTTTTTTAATCATTCCATAACATAAAAAGGGATCCATTTCTGTATAAAATTTCAAAATAAATATCAGACCATTGCTCCATTTCATGTGCCAAAAATTTCCACATCCATACATTCTATATATTTTGTTCGGCCAAAACAACTCACATCGTTTCTAACACTTGGAATTGCCAAGTTCTCAGCATTCTTGATTCCAAGAGTTGCCAACTCCCTCAAAGATGTCTGCCAATCATGAAATTGAAATGGAATGTCATCCCATTGTAAACAAAATAGAAATAAAAAATTTATCCCACGACAATCTTGAATATAAAGATGGAAAAAACAATAAAAATGAAATAATTGTCAACAACAAGAACATCTAATTACCGTCCGGCAAGAAACATAGGGTTGGGAACTCCATTTTTTAGCCCAACCAGCTTGTGACAACTGATCAAGTGCTTCTTTGACTGCATCTCCATCTTTCTGCAATTGGAGATGCTATTTTTATAAATCGCGCGTACATATACCTCAAATAACCATTTTCATTTTAAAAGAAAAACTGATTTAGATAAACGATGTTTTAAGGGTTTTAGAGGTGGAAGAGCAAAATTTTGACACAAGAATATTATGCTGCAAAGCTTGTTACCAATGCAAATGTCACCCACACGGAACTAGTGGATTGAAGACGCCATACAAATAGATGTGCAACATTATCGATTTAACGTTAATATGTAAAGTTTACTCCCATTCAAAAGGACTAGACCAAAATCCACCAATTACCTATCAGCAAAAAGTTACTTTAAAATCACAATAAATTTATTTTGGCATCAACAACTACAATCCCTCAAGACATTAAACTACAAAATCTTCGTCTAATTATAGTGCAAAAACTTAGCGGGTGACAAATAACAAAATTTTGAATGGCCAGATTCCTCTTCCAAAAGAGCAATTCTAATTATTTCGGTGGTCAATAATACAAATATAAATCATGAAAGTGAGATACATATACTAATGCCAACAAAACATACTACGTATAAATAACATCCATTTTTGAAGACCCAGAACAGTAAAAAAAGTATAACCTTCGCCATAGCGGTTTCAAGGGTGGTCAAGTCGACACCGGGAGCAGCAGAAGAAGCACTTGCTCGCCATTGTAGGCGTAATCCGAAGCTCTTGGAAGGTGTTGGGGGTAGGAAGGGATTGAGGGTGAGAAGGTGTGAGGATAGGGAGGGGTTCATTGTAGGTGCTCGTGGACTTCTCCAAACCTGTGGAATCTGGATAACCAAAATGGCGGGTACAAGTTTAGTTGCTGCCTTTAAAGTTGTGGCCCTTCTTTCATGCGAATTTAAAAAACTAGTCAAGAACCAATGCCCTTATATGTTTTATATTTTTAAATAAGTAAAATTTTTTGATAGTCTGTTTTCATTAATGATTTAAAGAGACAGACTCGAAAAGATCTTTTTTATAATGTATAATGATAATGAGGATATTCGAAGCATAAGCTAGTAAATTTCAGAAATTTAATGGGCCGTAGTGGACTTATAAAGGCATATATGGGTTCAGAATTTCATATCAATAGTGTTGTCGTTGAAGAAAGAAAGATTTGTGTTGCCAAATTGAAAGGTGGTGCAACAAATTGTACGCTACGCATATTTTTGAGCTAGTAATTGGCCCATGAGGCCCATATACATACGAGAATTGGTTTAGTCAAGAATCATGGATTAACAAAAAATAATATGTTTAAATAAATAATTTAAATAGAGATTTGATATAAATACTTTTATTTATGTATTCTGATTAGTTGAATCTCCTACTTTTCATTAAAATAAAATTTTGAATTCTCCTTGTATTAATAAAAATAGATTTGATATGATTTTTTATCACAGAATAGACCTCATACAAAAAAAGGGCCGATATTTTTGAGGTCTACTTAGTTTATGAGAATGTGTGGGAAATAAATGTAAAACTTGTGATTAGAGTCAGAACTTTATATTAGTGAACTAGTAGGTTCAATCATCGGTTCGAGTTGAATCAATTTCAAAAACTGTATGCTAAGCCGAAGCCAATTGTGAGTTATGAGCGATGAAGGTCAAGTGTACCTGAATATAGATAATATTGGAAAGATGATGTGAAATGAGTTATCAAAATATATGAAAGTATCAAATATTTTTGTGTGTGTATTTGATCATATAATTATTTTTATGCTGAATAATGCATTAGGGTGCATTATAAGGTAGTTAAGATGGGTTACTAGCTATAAAACATGTGATTTTCGTGTTATGGTGTGTATTGTATTTTATTGGATTTTTCCTTATTTTTTGTATTTTTTAAGATTTGTTACGAGTTAGTTATTCATTTTTACTCTAGTCGAAGTCGAATCAAATTTTACTCACGGAAATGCCACTGAACATCACCCTGACACTTTCTCCCCCAAACCCTTGGCTCCGCCCCTATACTCGTCGCCGATGCCACCTTCGATCACAGCATTGCCTCCTATTGAATTTGCTGAGCCCCATCACTTCGTGGCTGTGCCGCCACAAGCACCCTCGACCGCCACCCAGCCTCCATGATGCCGAATTGCTGCGACCTAGCGCAACTCATCTTGACACCATTCTGCCGCTGTCCTCACTACTCTACTACCTTCACGCTGCCCGACACCCCCCTTCAACCCTTGTGCATTTCCCTCATACCTAGCGCCACCGCCCGCAGGCCGTGGTCCAATCGGTCAAGGTACCAACCCCGGCCGACTCATCGTCGTTGCTGGTGCTCATTGTCTCTGTCACTGTCCTCACTGCCACCACCATTAGGTCGAGCTCAACGAGCCAGTGCTAGCCCATAGCCCTGATTGCCTCACTAGAAAAGTCACCGAAAAATTGTTGGCACAACGACCGAAAATATTGATGAGATCCCTCAACCTAGCCCCACATCTATTACCTACTGGGAGAAGATCTTGTTTATAAGTGAGAATGGACTATAGATCTTTAACTTCCAGGGTACCCATTTTAAAGAAATGACTTAGACCATTATGTTGCACTTTGGGCTAGGTCGTTACAAATGGTATCAAAGCCGACCTGGTTCCGTGTTAGATGGTGGGCTGGATTAGAAACGTTGGCTAGGCTGCCGGTCACGGGCCAGAAAGGTCGTGGGCTGGGGCTAGCAACGGGCCAAGAATAGGCATTTCGGAGACGAAATTCCCTAAGGTGGGTGGATTGTGAGATCCCTCAACCTAGTCCCACATCTAATACCTACTGGGAGAAGATCCTGTTTATAAGTGTGAATGGACTATAGATCTTTAACTTCCGGGGTAGCCATTTTAAAGAAATGACTTAGCCCACTTAGTCCCACATCTAATACCTACTGGGAGAAGATCATGTTTATAAGTGGGAATAGACTATAGATCTTTAACTTCTGGGGTACCCATTTTAAAGAGATGACTTAGTCCATTACGTTGCACTTTGGGCCGGGTCGTTACAAATGGTATCAGAGCCGACCTGGTTCCGTGTTAGATGGTGGGATGGACTAGGGACGTTGGCTAGGCTGCCGGCCATGGGCCAAAAGGTCTAGGCTAGGGCTAGCAACGGGCCAAGACTAGAAACGTTGGCTAGGCTGCCGGTCACGAGCCAGAAAGGTCGTGGGTTGGGGCTAGCAACAGGCCAAATATAGGCATTTCGGGGACGAAATTTCCTAAGGTGGGTGGATTGTGAGATCCCTCAACTTAGTCCCATATCTAATACCTACTGGGAGAAGATCTTGTTTATTAGTAGGAATGGACTATAGATCTTTAACTTTTTGGGTACCCATTTTAAAGAAATGACTTGGCCCATTACGTTGCACTTTGGGCTGGGTCGTTACAAATGGTATCAGAGCCGACCTGGTTTCGTGTTAGATGGTGGGATGGACTAGGGATGTTGGCTAGGCTGCCGGCCAGGGGCCAAAAAGGTCGTAGGCTGGGGCTAGCAACGGGCCAAGACTAGAAACATTGGCTAGGCTGCCGGTCACGGGCCAGAAAGGTCGTGGGTTGGGGCTAGTAACAGGCCAAATATAGGCATTTCGGGGACGAAATTTCCTAAGGTGGGTGGATTGTGAGATCCCTCAACTTAGTCCCATATCTAATACCTACTGGGAGAAGATCTTGTTTATAAGTGGGAATGGACAATAGATCTTTAACTTTTCGGGTACCCATTTTAAAGAAATGACTTGGCCCATGTATCAGAGCCGACCTGGTTCCGTGTTAGATGGTGGGATGGACTAGGGACGTTGGTTAGGCTACCGGTCACGGGCCAAAAAGGTCGTGGGCTGGGGTTAGCAACGGGCCAAGACTAGAAACGTTGGCTAGGCTGCCAGTCACGGGCCAGAAAGGACGTGGGTTGGGGCTAGCAATGGGCCAAGAATAGGCATTTCGGGGACGAAATTTCCTAAGGTGGGTGGATTGTGAGATCCCTCAACTTCAGTCCCACATCTAATACCTACTGGGAGAAGATCCTGTTTATAAGTGGGAATGGACTATAGATCTTTAACTTCCGGGGTACCCATTTTAAAGAAATGACTTGGCCCATTACGTTGCACTTTGGGCTGGGTCGTTACAAATGGTATTAGAGCCGACCTGGTTCCGTGTTAGATGGTGGGCTGGATTAGAAATGTTGGCTAGGCTGCCGCTCATGGGCCGAGAAAGGTCGTGGGCTGGGGCTAGCAACGGGCCAAGAATAGGCATTTCGAAGACGAAATTCCCTAAGGTGGGTGGATTGTGAGATCCATCAACTTAGTCCCACATCTAATACCTACTGGGAGAAGATCCTGTTTATAAGTGAGAATGGATTATAGATCTTTAACTTCCGGGGTACCCATTTTAAAGAAATGACTTGGCCCATTACGTTGCACTTTGGGCTGGGTCGTTACAACCAAAAAACTAGATTCGTTGAAATTCAACACATCTTCTGCTGAATTCATCTAGTTGAACCCGATTGAACTTCGGATGTTACCGGGTACCGAATTCCAGTTTTGAGCCGCACGATGAAACCCTAGCTGTCGACGATTGCCAACGACGCAAGGTATAATTAATCCCAATGTAATTATTTAAAATTGATGATTGTTAGCATGACATGCTAGGATTGATTGTTTGAAGTGATGAATGCGTGATTTGTGAATGAAGTGATGATTTGCATGATTTGATTGATATTGAATGAACACTAATGATCTAATTAAGTAAATTAAATTTGTGCATGTTAATTGATTGGAACGTAACTTAGGGAAAATATAATAAAATTGGCGTGAATGGGATGAGTTAGGGTTATTTCTATTATGATGAGGATTGTTGATTATTTAATGGATGATGATTATATTGTGAGTATGATGTTCATGATGAGTAGATGCATCATTTAGTTAGTGAGTGTTAGCTTCTATATTTGATGTGTAGGTATAGAGTAGAAGCTCGCTGCCTAGGCACATGGGCACGATTGGAGCTTCTACCTGGTCCGTTTAGAACTCACTCTCTATTTATTGTCTCATTCTGTCATGTTTTGTTTTTAACAAGTAAGCGGACGTGTCGAGATGTGGATTTATTGTATCCCACTTCACATAGGTCATTTAACCGATTGTATTTCAGGATTAATAACCCTCTAGGATGAGATCCCTGGAGATTGTTTTTGAAACTCAAATCCAGCTCACGATGCCTTTGGGAGTATTATATTGGAATCCCTACCTAGACCTATGTATATGTAATTTTGGCATTCTCAGTGAGATGTAATACATGAGAAAACCAACGGCCACGTCTTGAAATAGGGCATGTGTTCGCCAAAGTTGGATCTAGAATTGGTGAGCGTCTGTTCCATTCCTGAGGAATCTTGATAACTCCACCTTTGACTTCTCAAAACCAGAGAAGTGTGGAGGTTTACAAGTACTCCTATGCAGTGCATGACTAGACTTATGGTTTCAAAGGGTACTGAAGGTGCATGCCTAAGAGTACTCAGCCTTTATATTCGGGGCCAGGAGTGATACAGAGGATGTTGAGGGTTGAGAGGAAAGAGAATGATTTCCCCGCACAAGGGATAGTTTAAAGTGACAAATGAATGAGACTGAGATGGAAAGGGGATGCTATCATGCGAGGTCGGTGGCTCCCTGTTATTGCCCTTATAAGAGTTCTTAAGGAAGAGTAATGAGATTTTTATTCAACAGAAAGGTCAACTCTCCCGTGTCAGTTTGTTATTAGTTATTTTTGGACAGGTAACACTCATTACTAATGTCTTTTTATTATATATGTAGGTGCAAACCACAAGGAATAAACATTTTTGGGACTGGAGAGGATTAGCACTAAAATCGTGCTCACATGTACCTGCTAAGTGTAATTGGTGAGGATGATGAGTGCGAATTGTTTCAAATGATGAAATTTGAATGTTACTCTATAAACTAATATAAATATTATGCATGTGAATGAAAATAGGAAGTGGAAAATGCACAGGGTGAGCTACGGAGTGAGGATAATTAGAATGCGAAAAACATGTTGTCTGTAGACTGTGTTTTTGATTTTTTCATTATAAATATATATACTAATTGTTATTGACAGGGTAGTCCCTATTGTAATTTTAGGGGAGATACTATTCATTTCATTTTTAAAAATAGACATTTCATTTGAACCTTTCATTTGTTTAGTTTGTTTGTTTACTTGTTTGCACATCATGACATGCATGTAGTACAACGTTAGAACCCAAGCATCTCATCCATGCTTTGCTTGTTGCATCACCATCTTGAGACGCCAAGGGCAGATTTGGGTCGGCTTAACCGAATTAAGTAGATTAGCGAATAGTTTAGCTACCGGTAATAATTCCGGGTTGGTTCATGGGTGAACCAAAACATGGTGTTACAGCTGTGGTATCAGAGCTAACTCTTAGTTGATTAAAATTGTAGATGCATTACAGGTTGCATGTGTGAAAAAGCTGCTCTGAACTGTACTGACAGGTATTTTTCTGTCTTAATGTTTTTGGTTTGCAGATTTTCTTACCGAACAGTAGTTTGACAGGGTGATTAGATTAGAGTAGAGAGTACTATTAGGATGGTGAACCAGACTTGTTGGATGCAGATCATGGCCCCATCCCCTCCATTGCCTAGATAGGAGAGTCTTGACCATAGTCACAGTGACACAGCTAGTAGTCAACTGAGGACCGCCGTGCCACCAGAGGAGGCCAGCGTGCCAGTTTCAATTAGCCGACATAGTGAGGGCCATCACCAAGATAGTTGTCGTGACAGTCACATTTGCAGAAGTAGTCGACAAGGGAGGGACGTAGCGATTGCCAGGTTAGTTGAAGGTCAGATATAAATGCAGCAAAACCAAGAGGAATTCTAGAGAGAACTCAGGTAGATAGCCCTTTTGGTGGCAAGAGTTGAGAAGAGACCAGTAGTGGATGAAGAGGAATGAGGAGAGCCAGTAGTTTCCATGCTCCCTTCACTCCCGTCTCCTCCTCCACTGCTGCAATAGAAGATTACTCCAACAACGGTTCCTCTGTTTGCCCTATTTCAGGTGAGAATGAGACCAGATGTAAGTGGACCAGCCGTAGCAGGTAGTGGGTAAACTGCAGGTGGAAGTGGAATTGTAGGAGGTGACAATGTACCAGCAGTACAAGATCGTAGTTTCTGCAGTACGAGCTAAGAGAAGGATTGAACAAATCAGTAAAATGTAAAAAATTTGGAGCTGTGGTAGTATGAAAAGTTCGTAAGGAATGGTGGATGACTTTTATTTGGGAAGTTGGATGCGTAAGAGGCATTTCTATGGATATCATCAGCCAAAGGAGTATTTGGTAGTATGAGGTGCCCGATGGAGCACAGAGTGCACATCATTACATGGGCATTCTAGGATGAAGCAAGAGTATGGTGAGATTTAGTGCAGATTTCCATATTTGCCCACCGCCAACCCCAGACCATCACTTGGGAGGAATTTAGAGCAGAATTTGATGGAAAATACTTTCCACTAGATGTGAAGAAGAGGAAGGAAAGGGAATTTTAGACACTGAGATAAGGACCCATGATGGTTGTGCAATACGAGGCTAGGTTTAGAGCTCTCGGGAGATTTGCACCGGATTTGGTTCCCATCGAAAGAAGAAGGATAGAGCATTTTTATCAAGGCCACCATTATGAGATCAGGATGGCCTATTTGGATAGGAAGTTTGCTACCTTCTGTGACATTGTGAGGGCTGCAGGTGAGGTAGACCGAGTTATAGCTACTAGTCCTCACCAGGACTTTGACCATAGGCAACAACATCCAAGGCCGTACCACCTAGAGCAGGGAGCACACTAGAGATGCTGAACAGATGCAATAGTTGTTGTGAGGGCTATGGATGGTCAAGTTCAGGGCTGCAAAGCACCCTTCTATCAAAATTGCCAACGTCATCATGGAGATGAATGCAAAGTAGGCATGGACATTTGTTATAGTTGGCGTCAGCCAGGACATTGAGCCACAGAATGCAGAGTAGGCACTATGGTATGCTATTGTTACAGTCAGCCAAGGCATAAAGCCACAACTTGTCCAATTGGCTAGACTGAGCAGTTAATGCTCCCAGTGCCTCCACAAAGACTTGCACTCCCAGCTCCCCATCAGCAACCACTACAGGGAGGCCAACAGAACCAAGGTCAAGGCCAGAGAGGCAAAGACCAAACACCAGCGAGGCAGCAGCAGAGGGGACAGAACCAGAGAGGGTACATGGCTGCAGGGCAAGCTATATAACAGAGGGGTAGACAACAGGCACCACCAGCTCAGAATCAAGTTGTACCACCAACAACATCTCCTTCCCTAGCATAGCAGCATCAAGTGAAGATGTGTGCGACCACTGTGGCAATGGCTCTTGAGGATGCCACAGTCGTGACAGGTACACTTTTAGTAGGCTTTGTGCCTAGACAAGTCTTATTTGATTCTGGCTACACACACTCATTTCTTTCATACACGCATACAAGTAGAATTGGATGTATGATAGAAGAGTTAGAACATTCACTATTAGTGTCCACTCCCACTGGTAGTGTGATAGCTACTGGCGAGTGTGTGCATAATGTCCCTGTTGAGATTCAACAACAACAACTAGTAGCTGATTTGATATTGTTCAAGCTACAAGATTTTGATGTGATATTTGGAATGAACTAGATGTCCAAGCAAAGAGCTGTGATAAATTGCTGAAGAAAGACAATGACTTTCCACCACAGAAGATGCCACTTTATCTTCTAAGGTCAGGGCATAGGTAGAGAACAAGGATGGATATCCTATTAAAATGAAGTGAGATAGCTGCATGAGGTAGTAAGCTAATAGTGACAATGTTAGTCTTGGCTGAGAAGAGTGGTTCTGGGGATAATAAGCCGAGCATTGAGGAGATTCTAGTAGTTAGAGAATTCACTGACGTATTCCCATAAGAAATTACTGGACTGCCACTAGTAGAGAGGTAGACCTTTCCATTGAGCTAATTCCAGGCACACCACTAATTTCTAGAGCTCCATATAGGATGACACCTCTTGAGCTCAAGGAACTCAAAGAACAATTACATATACTATTGGATCAAGGATTCATGGGGCTGAGTATTTCCCCATGGGGTGTACCAGTGTTATTCGTGAGGAAGAAGGATGGAAGCATGCGTTTATGCATCAATTACAAAATGCTAAACCATGCAACCATTAATAATAGATATGCTCTTCCTTGGATTGCCGATATATTTGATCAGTTGAGGTCAACAGTCATCTTCTTAAAGATTGATTTGAGGTTAGGATACTACCAGTTGAAGAATATGGCAAAAGACATCCCAAAGACTCCATTTAGGACCAGGTATGGACACTATGAGTTTTTGGTCATGCCTTTTGGATTGACCAATGCTCTAGCAGCATTTATGGACTTGATGAACAGAGTATTCAGTCTATATTTGGACAAAGTTTGTGATCATCTTCGTAGATGACATAGTGGTATACTCTTTGTTAAGGGAAGAACATGAGCAACATTTGAAGATAGTGTTGTCGACGCTAAGAGAGCATAGATTGTACGAGAAGTTTTTGAACTGTAGTTTTTGGCTGTTAGAGGTGAAATTTCTTGGCCATATCATCTCAGTATCAGGCATCTCAATAGATCTAGCCAAGAAAAAAGTAGTAGTACAGTGGGAATAGCAGAAGACACCTACGGAGGTTGTGCGTTTCCTATGCCTAGTTGGATACTATAGACGGTTTATTTAGGAATTCTCTTCCATAGCAGCCCCTTTTAGACGATTGACTAGGAAGGAGAAGTGGTTCAAATGGACGGACAAATGTGAGTAGAGTTTCAAGACGCTGAAGGAGAGATTGCTTCAGTGACTATCCTCACATTGCTAGAGGGACACGAGGATTTTGACTCAAGAATTGGATTAGGTTGTGTTTTGATGCAAAAGGATAAGGTTATAGTCTATGCATCTCACCAGCTCAAGGAGCATGAATGTAACTATCCTACACATGATCTGGAGCTTGCAACAATCATATTTGCGCTCAGAATATGGAGGCACTACTTGTATGGAAACTCTTTCCGACTTTTGACAGATCTTTAGAGCCTGAAATATAACTTCACGTAGAAAGATTTGAATAGTAGACAGACAAGATGGTTATAAATGTACGAGATTGACATAGCGTATCAAGAGGGCAAAGCGAATGTGGTAGCAAATGCGTTGAGTGAGAAGCCAAGAGTCTAGTACTCTGTAGAATTGGCAGTAATGTTGGTGACTCAGTATAATATGGGCCAGAGATAGTTGGTTGGAATGATGTAACGGCTGACCATTTAGCCAAGTGTACTTCAGCAGAACTAGATTGCATAGGAAATAGATCCACAACTAAAGCAGTGGTTGGAATAGGGAATACATCAGGAATTAGCCAGAGATGCATATGGGTTAGTCAGAGTGAGATCGACTCTTTGTGCTAAATGTTCTTCATGATGCTCACATGTCAAGATGCTTAGTGCGTCCAGGTGGAATGAAGATGCACCACGATGTTTGACAAATACTTTGGTGGCCAGGAATGAAGAGAGAGGTATACCACACAGTTGCCAGATGTTTTATGTGCCACCAAGTGAAAGCTGAGCATGTACGCCCAGGTGGGACGCTATAGCCATTGGCAACCCCAGAGTAGAAGCAGAAGAGTATAGCGTACGACTTTGTAGTCGGTTTGGCTAGGACCCACCAACAGAAGGATGCAATATGGGTCATAGTACATTGACTCACAAAGAGCACACACTTCATACCAATCTGGATGGATTACCCACTGACCAGCTTGGCCACTCCATACAAAGACTAGATGGTCTGGCTACATAGAGTGCCATGGGAGATCATATCAGACAGGGATCCAAGGTTCACATCTAAATTTTGAAAACCTTTTTAGGTAGCTAGGGGAACTGAATCAAGATTCAGCATAACCTTTCACCCTCAAACAGATGGGCAGACTGAGAGAACCACACAGATCCTAAAGGATTTGCTCCGAGCATGCATCTTGTATTTCGGAGGAAGTTGGGAAGAGCACATACGTCTAGTGAAGTTCTCCAACAACAACAGCTATCAGGCTACGATAGGAATAGCACTATTCGAGGCACTATACAGCAGACCATATCGATCCCTAGTATGTTGGGTACAGGGCAGTGGCCAGTAGTAGTTGGGCTAGAGATGATCCAATAGACCTAGGAAGTGGTAATGCAGATCAAGAAGAGGATGAGGTCAGGTCAGGATAGACAAGAAAATTATGTTGATAAGCACAAACGTGAGGTTCATTTTACGTTAGGAGATCATGTTCTCCTGAAGGTCTCTCTGACTAAGGGAAACACGAGATTCGGGATGCAAGGGAAACTCAGTCCATGATGTATTGGACTGTTTGATGTGATCGAGCACATTGCACTAGTGGCTTACTGGCTAGCATTCTTACCTCACCTATCATCTATGCACAATGTCTTCCATGTGTCAACATTGAAGAAATACTAGCCAAACAACTCTCATTCTGTTAGCTTCAAAGAGATAGAGTCGCAACTAGACCTGATGTATCTAGTAGATGCAGTTGAGATTGTGGTTCGTAAAGTGAAGATTCTTCGAAGAAAAGAAGTTTCCCTAGTATGAGTGCAATGGACTTGAAGACGAGGTGAAGAATCTACATGGGAATGTGAAGATGAGATAAAGAAGTGACACCCGAAGATATTCGAACAACCAACTTCATAACCAAGTACTTTACTAGAGATTACTTTTTTAGATTATGGATGAGTTGAAACTTCCTTGGTTAAAATTTTGAGGATGTAATTTTTCTAAGGAGGGACAGTTGTAAAACCTACGACTCAAGTCAAAGTTTTACATTAGGGAACCAGCTGGTTTAACCGTCAGTTTGAGTCAAATCAATTTCATGAACTGTGTGTTGAGTTGAGACCAGTCGTGAGTTATGAGCGATGAGGGTCAAGTGTCCCTGAGTATATGATGATAACATCTGAAGGATGATGAGTAATGAGTTATCAGAATAAATGAAAATATGCACTATTTAATGTATTTGATCGTAGATTATTTTTAGGCCGAATAACGCATTAGGATATATTATAGGGCAGTTTGGGTAGGTTATTAGCTATAGAACATGTAATTGTAGTGTTATGGTGTGTATTGTATTTTATTGGATTTTTCCCTATTTTTTTGGATTTTTTAAAGGTTTTATTACGAGTTAGTTATTATTTTTTATACAAGTTGGAGTCAAGTCAAGTTTTATTCATGGAATTGCTGCCAAACATCACCCCAACACCTTCTCCCCCAACCCCTAGACTCTGTCCTTGTACTCGTTGCTGATGTCACTTTGGTTGTAGCAACGGCACTGATCGACGCTCGCCGAGCCCTATTGTGCTGTCGTTGTGCAGACCCGAGCACCCTTTATTGCCGCCCAGACTCCACGATGCCGAATCGTAGTGACCTAGTGCCACCCGTCCCGATGCTGTTCCGCCGCCGTACCACCGACACCTTCCCCTTCAATCCCTAAGTATTTCCCCCATACCTAGCGTCGCTGTCGAGGCCGGCTGTGGGCCAATCGGACGATTGAACAACCCTAGCTGACTCGTCTCCACTATCGGTGGTCATCGCCACCATGGCAGTCCTCACTGCCACCACCATTGGGTTGAGCTTGCCAAGCCGGTGCTGACCCAAAGCCCTGATTGCCTCGCCTAATAAGTCGTTCAAAAATTACCAAAAAACCACTGAAAACTGCCGGAAAACCGGATTTATTGAATTTTGCTGGATCTTCCACCGAATTCATCCAGTCAAGCATGATTGAACTTCAAATGCCTCTAGGTGCCGAATTTGTGTTTTGAGCCACTCGACAAAATGATCGCCGACGACATGAGGTATAATTCCCAGATATAATTATTTAAAATTGATGATTGTTAGCATGATATTCTAGGGTTGATTGTTTGAAGTGTGAATGCCTTACTGTAAATGAAGTGATGATTTGCATGATTTGATTGATATTGAATGAGCAATAATGATCTAATGAGGAAATTAAATCGATGCATGCTAATTGACTGCAATGCAACTTAGAAAACATATAATAAAATTGACATGAATGGGATGATCTAGATATATTTCTATTGTGATGAGGGTTGTTCATTGTTTATTGGATGATGATTGTATTGTGAGTGTAATGTTCATGATGAGTTGATACATCATTCAGTTAGCAAGCGTTAGCTTATATATTTGATGTGTAGTTACAGAGTAGGAGGCTGGAAACGTGTGTATGTGGGGGTTGAGTCAACATATGGTTGATAATTGTCTCTAACATCACGAATTACCAATCAACACAATATAAAACACAGGAAATGATTTTTCTCGTGGTTCCCCACTGTTCAATGTGAATTTACGAGTTAGTTGACAGTAAGTCGCTGTTCATAATCTACTATTTTATGATTTTTACAATTTACAATCAAAGTAGATTTTTTCACCGCTTTTGATTTTATGACTCCGAGTTGTGCATGCTTCCCAATGTTTGTACAAGTTTTCGTGATGCTCCAATGAGAAAATAGATCTCACCTTTGTGTTTGGAATGTCTAAAAATGGTGGAAGATTGAAGTTTAGGCAAAATGGGCCACGAGAAGGTTATTGAATTGCTCCATAATAAAGAGGGGTTGAATTGAACCGGCATTAGGTTACTTTGAGCTATTAAAAAGGTCTGACTAGGTGGATTTTGTCTCGATTTGACACTGGCGGGTTGCAACTTGGTAATGAACAGCAAGTCAGACCGAAGTCTCGATTGTGGATGCCAGTTGAGCTGTTGTGGGTCATGGACTAGGGCCCAATGTGACCCGTATGCACGAGTGCAATGCCGATGACTTGTCTAATTTGACGCCAATGACTGTGGTTGCAGTAGGGCAGCTGTGACCACCCAGATCTAGAGACCACACTAAGGGAAGTCAACCAGAGGTGGTCCAGTGACAGAAGACAGCAGCGGCAGTTGTGGTCATGCTGGAAAATCTGGTGATAGGGGTATATCTCAAAGATTTTTAGGATGGGTGTGGAGTTCCTGATTTCTTGTTGAAGTTTTCCGTAGACGATGAGCCATTCAATTGTTAGTTTGAAAATATTTTTCGTAGTTATGTCTGGACCGGTAATCTTTGATTACTGATGTATGTTTTCTATATAGATTGGTGTTACAAGTTAAGTCACAGGGACACAAGGATCAAGATTCTCATGAGGATGTTGACTTGTTTGTTCTGGTTGTGGCTTGCTCATGTTAATGTGAGGCTGGTGGACCATTTGATGTAAATATTGTGTGGGGCTATTGAGTCAATATGATCCACGTAAGGCTATTGGTCCATATGTGAAAATAGTATTCCATGTTGAAATGTTTATTAGTAACCTGTATTTGAACTATTTTGCAGACAAAATACTTTGGGGTACACAAGTTTAACCATTTTGTTTAATCCTAGCTCATCCTATTCATACTAATTTTATTACGTGTCTGTAACTTATGTCGTGGTCACTTATCGTGCTCTGACCTGATCTACTTCATTAGATCGCTTACTCTTCACTCACACTTAATCTCATCATGCAACTCATCGTTTCATCCATCATTAAACATTAATCACATCACTAATCATAAATATGAAAATAATTCTACCCATCCTATTCCTACCAATTTTATTGTATTTTTCCTAAGTTACATTACTCGATTAGCATGCTCAACTCGATCTACCTCATTAGATCACTTACTATTCATTCACTAACAATCTCATCATGCACATCTTTACTTTATTCATGGTCAAGACATTAATCATGATAATTAATCAACCCTAGCACGCTATGCTAACAATTATCATCAATTTTAAATAATCAAATCGGAGGTAATTATACCTCACGTCGTCGGCAATCGGCGACGGCTAGGGTTCCGTCGCGCGTCTCGGAGCTCAAATTCGGCGCTCATCGGCGTCCGAAGCTCGATCGGGCTCCACCGGGTGAGCCCCACGGAAGATCCGGTGAATTCCGGCGAATTCCAGAAATTCCGATTTTCCGGCGGTTTTCCGGCAGCTACTGGCGGTTTTCCGGCGACTTCCGGTGGTTTTCCGGCGACTATTGCCGGTGGTATCTACTAGCTGGATAGGGGTCATGTAGGGTACCCTCGGAACCGGCTCGGCGAGCCCGACTCATCTACGAGGTCGACGCGGCCAACGGAGGTGGCGGCTCGCCGGAAAACGGCTAAAACAGGGCCGGCGGCGATGGGTCGCTAGATCCGGCCGGCCAGGGCGGCGATGGCCTCCGCTCCGGTCGGGGAAGGCCGCTAGGTGGTCGGTGGTGCTGAGGCGACCACGGGATGACGGCTGCGACGGTCGCCGGCGGCAGAATCGGCGACGCGACCAAAGGCAGTCGCGGCGCTAGGCGTGGCGATTCCGCCGTCGCGGCGGCCTGGCAGCGGCCGGGGCTGGTCGGGGTGGCACGGCGACGCCGTGGCGGAGCTGGGCGGCGACGATCGGCGGCCGGGCGGCGCCGACAGCAGCGGCGGCGACGCTGCACAGGGGCGGCGTCGGGGTTTGGTTTGGGGAAGAAAAGAAGGCGCGGGGTGTGTGGTGGCAAGGTCGTAAATATTACTTGACTCGTCTCCGGCTCGAGTCAAGTATAATAACTAAGTCGTATTAAATCCTAAAAAAATTCATAAAAATCGGGAAAAAATCCCGTAAAATCAAACAACACCACAATATTATAATGATATGCTCTATGACTAACAACCCACCCAGACTGCCCGAACGCGTCCTAACGCGGTAAACGGCCTAATACTAATTCTACGATCCACTATATATAAAAATAATAATAAAAAATGACTGGCATACTCTCATATATCTGATAACTCATTCTGTTCTGCTGTGTTCATGACGTTATCATCATATACTTGGGTACGCAT
The DNA here is from genome assembly GCA_033002965.1 of Piper betle. NCBI lineage: Eukaryota > Viridiplantae > Streptophyta > Magnoliopsida > Piperales > Piperaceae > Piper > Piper betle. Next base: position 25,803 of record JAURVB010012990.1, read on the forward strand.
GACCCTCATAGCTCATACACGCGACTGGCATCGGCTCGGTACACGTGTCCTGAAACTGACTCAACTCGAAAAAATAACGGTCGACCCGACCGGTTCTGAATATAAAACCCTAACTCGAATCGTGGGTTTTACATCTTGTAACGACCCGGCCCAAAGTGCAACATAATGGGCTAAGTCATTCTTTAAAATGGGTACCCTGGAAGCTAAGATCTATAGTCCATTCACACTTATAAACAGGATCTTCACCCAGTAGGTATTAGATGTGGACTAAGTTGAGGGATCTCACAATCCACCCACCTTAGGAAATTTCGTCCCCGAAATACCTATTTGGCCCGTTGGCTAGCCCCAGCCCTACGTCCTTCTGGCCCATGACCGGCAGGACTAGCCAACGTTTCGAGTCTTGGCACATTGCTAACCCCAGCCCACGACCTTTTGGACCCGTGACTGACAGCCTAGCCAACGTCCCTAGTCCATCCCACCATCTAACACGGAACCAACCCGGCTTTGATACCATTTGTAACGACCCGGCCCAAAGTGTAACGTAATGGGCTAAGTCATTTCTTTAAAATGGGTACCCCGGAAGTTAAAGATCTATAGTCCATTCACACTTTATAAACAGGATCTGTATTGTGAGATCCCTCAACTTAGTCCCACATCTAATACCTACTGGGAGAAGATCCTGTTTATAAGTGGGAATGGACTATAGATCTTTAACTTCCGGGGTACCCATTTTAAAGAAATGACTTAGCCCATTACGTTGCACTTTGGGCTGGGTCGTTACAAATGGTATCAGAGCCGACCTGGTTCCGTGTTAGATGGTGGGATGGACTAGGGACGTTGGCTAGGCTGCCGGTCACGGGCCAAAAAAAGGTCACGGGCTGGGGATAGCAACGGGCCAAGACTAGAAACGTTGACTAGGCTGCCGGTCACGGGCCAGAAAGGACGTGTGCTGGGGCTAGCAACGGGCCAAGAATAGGCATTTCGGGGACGAAATTTCCTAAGGTGGGTGGATTGTGAGATCCCTCAACTTAGTCCCACATCTAATACCTACTGGGAGAAGATCCTGTTTATAAGTGGGAATGGACTATAGATCTTTAACTTCCGGGGTACCCATTTTAAAGAAATGACTTAGCCCATTACGTTGCACTTTGTGGCTGGGTTGTTACACATCTCGTCTTTTGTGCCATCACTTTTTTGTCTAATGTTGTTCCTCCTCTTTTCTTTGAAACCCTAATCATGTTTATAAAGGATCCACCAAAATATTTTAAGTGGGGTCCACTAGGATCTCCCGAATTATCAAAAAATCAGGTTTTCTGCCGCTAGCACTCGAGCACTCAAAATCCATGCACTTGAGCGCCTAGCTCACAGCTGTAACATCTACTTTACAGAAAGGCGAGTGCTTGAGCTCTCTACTGCCAGTGCTCAAGCACTTTGCTCTTGGTTATAAATTCGAATTCACGCTTTTTGGCCCGATATCGTCCCAAAATTATACCGGATTGTCTTCTAACTCTTATATCTTGCTAGAACAATATTAATTAGCACTTTTTACACCAAATTCATAATAATTTCTCGCATTATTAATAATATGTAATAAAATTTTAAACTAATAAAATTGAAATATAAACGACTAGAAACATAACAAAAATCAACATGAAATGCAAACAATAATAACTCTTTTACAGAGTTTTCAACAATACATATGGACGGAAAGCTTAGATCGAGACCATCTAAAATCGAAACTGACTCAAGTCCCAAAAGTAACCTATAAGTGGGAATTGAGGCAAGAATGTTAAATGGGCTTCGAACCCTAAACTCAATCAAGATGGGCCCACTAGGGCACCATTGAGTGATCCAACATTCTTATGCTGCATGTAAATGAAATACCTAGAAAATGTCAAACTGATGATGAACAGTGTAATGGCCTAGATGTAGGGCAAAAATCGTAGCTAACTTATAAAAATCATATGTATACCTCATGTGTACACAGATAACTCTTTCTCTACTATATTATAACTGAAACTATTATATTCATGTCAGACATACTCAACCTCAATAACATACTCATATGGCCATCTAGGCCCCATATTCATATTTTGAAAATTAGTCTGGCTCGTACTCAGTCAAATAGAGTCGATACTGACCCAAATAAGGCAAAACTAAAATCAAGTAAAACCCTAACCAGAAATGGGGTTTTACACTCCCTGTCCCCATCTTATTTTAGAACGCGTCATTATATTATTATTAGATGTATTTTATTTTATTTTATTTTATTATATTTTATTTTGTATTTTAGGATTTATTTTATTCAACTCAAGAAATTCATATGTGATGTGAAAGAAATTATTTAATTACAAAGAAAAGTAAATCAAAACAAGAAAAACTCTTTTGAGGAAAACATCTTCTTCTTTTGATCCAACTTCTTCGTTGTTACTTCTCGTCTTTTGTGCCTTCACTTTTTTTTTAAATGTTGTTCCTTCTCTTTTGTTTAAAACCTATTCAAGTTTATAAAGGATCCACCAAAATATTTTAAGGGGGGTCCACTAGTATCTCCAAAATTATCAAAAAAATCAGGTTTTTGCCACCAGTGCTTGAGCACTCAAAATCCAGGCGCTTGAGCACCCAGCTCTCGGCCGTAACATCTACTTTACAGAAAGACGAGCGCTTGAGCGCTCTACTGCTAGTGCTCGAGCACTCTACTCTTGATTATAAATATGAAGTCATGCTTTTTAGCCGATATCGTCTCAAATTTATACCGAATCGTCTTCTAACTCTTATATCCTGCTACACAACATCAATTAGCACTTTTTACACCAAAATCATAATAATTTCTCGCATTATTAATAATATGTAATAAACTTTTAAACTAATAAAATTGAAAATATAAACGATTAGAAACATAACAAAAATCAACATGAAAGGCAAACAACAATAACTCTTTTACAGAGTTATCAACTATACATATGGATGGAAAGCTTAGATCGAGACCATCTAAAGTCAAAACTAACTCGAGTCCCAAAAGTAACTCTATAAGAGGGAATTGAGGCAAGAATGTTAAATAGGCTTCGAACTCTAAACTCGATCATGATGGGCCCACACGGGTACCATTGAGTGATCCAACATTCCTGTGATGAATGTAAATAAAATACGGACAAAATCCCAAACTGATGCTAAACGCTATAATGGCCTAGATGTAGGCATAAAATCTTGGCAAAGTTATAAAAATCATATGTATAACTCATGTATACATGGATAACTTATGCTCTACTATATTATAACTAAAACTACCATATTCCTGTCGGGCATACTCAATCTCAATAACATACTCATATAGCCATCTAGGCCCCACACTCATATTTTGAAAATTAGTCAAGCTCGTGCTCGGTTGAACTGACTCGATACTAACCTGAATAGGGAAAAACTAAAATTGGGTAAAACCCTAACGAGAAATGGGGTTTTACACTCCCTGTCCCCCACATTATTTTAGAACCCGTCATTAGACTATTATTAGTTGTATTTATTTTATTGGATTTTATTATATTTGATTTTTATTTTTAGGACTTTTTTATTGAACTCAAGAAATTCATATGTGATATTAAAGACACTATTCAATTACAAAGAAAAGTAAATCAAAATAATAAAAAAACTCTTTTGAAGAAAGCACCTTCTTCTTTTGATCCAACTTCTTCGTCTTTACTTCTTGTCTTTCATGTCGTCACATTATTGTCTAATGTTGTTCCTCCTTTTTCTTTAAAACCCTAATCACGTTTATAAAGGATCCACAAAAATATTCTAAGTGGGTCTACCAGGATCTCAAAAATATCAGAAAAATCAAGTTTTCTGCCGCCGGCGCTCGGAGCACTCAAAATCCAGTCGTTTGAGCGCTTAGCTCTCGACCGTAACATCTTCTTTAGAGAAAGGCTAGCGCAGGTGCTCAAGCACTCTGCTCTTGGTTATAAATTCGAAGTCACATTTATTTCACCCCAAATTTATTTTGGATCGTCTTCTAATTCTTATATTTTGCTAGAATAACATTAATTAGAACTTTTTTACACCAAAATCACAATAATTTCTCGCATTATTAATAATGTCTAATAAACTTTTAAACTAATAAAATTGTAATATAAACAATTCAAAACATGACGGAAAGCTAAAATCGAGATCGTCTAAAGTCGAAATTGACTCGAGTCCTAAAAGTAACTCTATAAGCTAGAATTGAGGCAAGAATGTTAAATGAGCCTCGAACCCTAAGTTCGATCAAGATGGGCCTACAAGGGCACCATTGAGTGATCCGAAATTCCTATGCTGCATGTAAATGTAATACCCAAAAAATCTCAAGTGGATGCTAAACGCTATAACGACCTAGATGTGGGCCTGAAATCCTGGCTAACTTTTAAAAATCATATGTATACCTCATGTATATGCGGATAACTCATGCTCTACTATATTATAACTAAACTATTATATTCATGTCATGCATACTCAACCTCAATAACATGCTCATATGGCCATCTAGTCCCCATACTCATATTTTGAAAATTAGTTTAGCTGGAGCTCACTCAAACCGACTCGATGCTAACCTGAATAGGGCAAAACTAAAATCTAGTAAAACCCTATCAAGAAATAGGGTTTACACTCCCTGTCGCCCACATTATTTTAGAACCCGTCATTAGACTATTATTAGTTGTATTTTATTTTATTTGATTTTAATATATTTCATTTCGTATTTTAAGGATTTTTTTATTGAACTCAAATAATTCATATGTGATATTAAAGACACCATTCAATTACAAAGAAAAGTAAATCAAGATAATAAAAAACTCTTTTGAAGAGAGCACCTTCTTGTTTTGATTCAACTTCTTCGTCTTTACTTCTCATCTTTCGTGTCGTCACTTTTTTGTCTAATGTTGTTCCTCCTCTTGTCATTAAAACCCTAATCAAGTTTATAAAGGATGCACCAAAATATTTTAAGTGGGGTCCACCAGGATTTCCAAAAATATAAGAAAAATCAAGTTTTCCGCTACTAGCGCTCAAGCACTCAAAATCCAGGCATTCAAGCGCTTAGCTCTCATCCATAACATCTTCTTTAGAGAAAGGCTACGCTCGAGCACTCTGCTCTAGGTGCTCGAGCACTCTGCTCTTGGTTATAAATTTGAAGTCACACTTTTTGGCCCGATTTCACCCCAAATTTATTTTGGATTGTCTTCTAACTCTTATATCATGCTACAACAACATTAATTAGCACTCTTTTACACCAAAATCACAATAATTTCTCGCATTATTAATAATATCTAATAAACTTTTAAAGTAATAAAATTGAAATATAAACAATTCGAAACATAATAAAAATCAACATGAAATGCAAACAATAATAACTCTTTTACAGAGTTATCAACTATACATATGGACGGAAAGCTCAGATCGAGACCATTTAAAGTCGAAATTGACTTGAGTCGTAAAAGTAACTCGTATAATTGGGAATCGAGGCAAGAATGTTAAATAAGCCTCGAACCCTGAACTCGATCAAGATGGGCCCACAGGGGCACCATTGAGTGATCCAAAATTCCTATGCTGCATGTAAATGTAATACCCAAAAAATCTCAAGTGGATGCTAAATGCTATAACGGCCTAGATGTAGGCTTGAAATCCTGGCTAACTTTTAAAAATCATATGTATACCTCATGTATACACGGATAACTCATGGTCTACTATATTATAACTAAAACTATTATATTTATGTCAGGCATACTCAACCTCAATAACATGCTCATATGGCCATCTAGGCCCCATACTTATACTTTGATAATTAGTTTGGCTCGAGCTCACTCTAACCGACTTGATACTGACCTGAATAGGGCAAAACTAAAATCTAGCAAAACCCTAGCAAGAAATGGGGTTTTACACTCTCTGTCCTCCAAATTATTTTAGAACGCATCATTAGACTATAATTAGTTGTATTTTATTTTATTCGATTTTATATATTTTATTTTGATTTTGTATTTTTACGATTTATTTTATTATTATTTACTCGAATAAAGAGCAAATAAATTTTTATTACCTAAACTACCCCCTTCCAATGAGGCCACTTTCACAATCGCCACCATCCAAACTGTCCCCCTGCGCTTGCCGACCTCCTCGCCCAGTCTCCCCCTTCCGCCTGAATCGACTGATTCTTATTTGAGTCGAACTCGGGTAAGAATCACTCGGATCAGCAAGAATTGAGCGATTCTTTGTCCAATTGTTGGACAAAACGTTCCACCTTAATTTTGACCTAGTTTTTCACTGAACCGAGTTAAATAGGCTGATTTCGAATGGAATCGACTAATTTTTGCAATTACGAGTGAGATGACTCAGTCAAAATTCAAAAATATTTAAGTGTGGATCCTTTTATCACTTTAGCACTATTAGGTGTATTAGGGTGTGAATTTCACACTATTTGTAGAACCCGTGACTCGAGTCAGAGTTTTACGGGAGTGAACCAGTCGGTTCAACCGTCGGTTCGAGTCGAGTCAGCTTCATGAACCATGTGCTAAGTCGTGGCCAGCCGTGAGTTATGAGTAATGAGGGTTATGTATGCTCAAGTGTACGATGATAACGCCTGAAAGATGATGAAAAATGGGTTATCAAGTATATGGAGGTATGTAGTATTGATTGTTATTTTTATTTGATCGTAGAATAGTTTTAGGCCGAATAACGCATTAGGACACGTTGGATTATATTCGGGTGGGTTATTAGTTATAGAGCATGCCATTTAAATGTTGTTGTGTTTGTTTTATTTTATGGGATTTTTTCCATATTTTTCTAGATTTGTTTAAGAATTTATTATGAACTAGTTATTATTTTGACTTGGGTAGGAATCGAGCAATACTTAATTACGAAACTACCATTGAGGGTATTTTTCTCCCTCCTGACACTTACCCTCCCTAAACCCTCGCCGTGTGTGTTGTCGCCGCCGCCGCCGCACCGATGCCACGCTGTCGCCGATCGATGCCCCCCTGCCTTGCCATGCCGTCGCCATGCCGCCACGACCAACTCCGGCCACCGATCGCCTGCCAGAGCGCCGCCGCGATACCAAGAGGCCGCCTCGGCCGTCGCCACTCTGGGCCGGATTCCACCGCCGTTCGGTCGCCGTCGCCACCGTTGTGACCACCAGTCTCACCCCTCGCTGTCGCCAACGTTTCCCCCATCATCCCGACCGCCGTCGAGGCTGGCCGCAACCCTGATCGGAGCACGCCGCCGCCGCCACCCATTTTCGACGCCGCCGCCGACAGCCATCGCCGCCCCCACTGCTTTGTTTGACACCACCATCGGACCAAGCTCGTCGACCTGGTGCCGATAGACCCCCTAATTGCCCCGTCCCGAATTACCGCCGGAAAACTGCCGACACTCACTGGAAAACTGCCGGAACCGCCGAAAAATTTGATTCGTGGGAAATTCGCCGGATCATCCGTTGAACGCACCCGGTCCAATCTGATCGGACTTCGGACTTCGGCCGCCGTGACGTATAATTTATTTTAACTTAATTATTTGAAAGTATTGATTATTAGAATTGCATGCTAGGATTGGTGAATTGTGTGTTATAATAATATATATAAATGTAGATTTGATTAAGGATAAATTGTGAAATTTGTTTGATTAAGTGGTGTTAAAAATGGAGGCTAAGAAACTAATTAGGGTAACTAGGTAATGATCATGATCTAATGTAGACTAGCCTAAGTAGACTTGCTAGAATTGATATAGGTTGATGTGTGTTAATTGATGCTTGATTGTGTTGAGTGTGTGTGCATGCTATAGGATGTGTAATTCATCATGTGTGCGTTAGTTTTTAGCTTGATTGTGTAGGTACGGTGTAGGAGCTCGCCGCCTAGGCGCGTGGACCCGTTTGGAGCTTCTACCAGGTCCATTTAGGTCTCGTTCTCTGTTTTTACGCTACTCTATTGTGTATTTGATTTATCATGTGCAGGACGAGTTAAGTGGAGTTTTATCGGATCCCACTTAACTCGGGCCATTTAACCAACAGTTCTTTTTTCATATTAATAACCCTCGAGGATGAGATCCCTCGAGTTTGTTTTCGAACTTCAGGTCCAGCTCAAGTTGCCGTTCGGGCCTATTGTATAAATCCCAACCCAGGCCTATATATGTATAGTTTTTGCATTTTCGGTGAGAGATGGGATGAGGGTTACTTGCGGCCACGTCTTCAGATAGGGCATGTGCTCGGAAGAGCAGGCTTTGGAGCTGGGGAGAACCCACTTCATTCCCGAAGGATCCGGACAACTCCACCTTTGAGTTCCTCAAACCCGGAGAAGTGTGGAGGTTTACGGGTACTGCAATGCAGCGCATGTCTAGACTTGTGGTCAAAGGGTACTGAAGGCGACTGCCTGAGAGTGCTCGGCCTTTGTGCTCAAGGCCAGGAGTAATATGGAAGGTGCAGAGGGCGGTAAGGAATGAAATTTGATGTGAGAAGCGATAGAGAAATGGCCAAGGTATGAGAATGAGAAAGAAAGGGGGACGCTGTCGACCCAGGGCGACGGCCCGACGGCGACGGCTCCCATATGTGCCCTGATAAGAGTTCAAGAAAGTATATGGTTTTGATTCAACAGGAGAGTTTGCTCTCCTGTGCCAGATTGCTATTAGTTATTTTCCGGGCCGGTAACACTCGTTACTGACAGCTTTCTATATATATGTAGGTGAGGAATGCGAGCGATGAAAGCTATCGGGACTGCAGAGGAGCAGCACGGAACCACGCACACATGTACCTACCACGTGTAACGTATAATGATGGTGTGTTATTGTTATGTAAATGATAATTTTGATGTGTTTGCTTGAATGAATTACTTGTTATGAAACGAACTGATAAATATGAATGAGTAGGGGGCCTTGGAGTTCAGACTCGGCTCAGGTAAAAACGAATGAGATAATGATTGAATGTCATGGTAGATTGTTATGTGTTTTCGTATTTTCATAAAATAGTATATAATTTCTTTTGGTTTCTCATTTGTTGTTTTGTCTTATTTTGCTTGTACATCATAGCATGCATGTAGGACCACGTTAGAACCCAATCGTTCCCATTCATGCATTTCATATTTGCATCTCCATCTTGAGACGCCAAGAGTAGACCCGGGTCGGCTTAACTGAATCTAGTAGATTAGCGAACGATTCTGTCGCCGGTGACATTTCCGGGTCGGTTCATGGGTGAGTCAAAATGGGGTGTTACACTATTAATAAAAACAACAAGTAATTAAGATCTAGTTACCAAAAAATCGTACATTTTCACTAAAATCAAAACTTTGACACAAAATTAACACAATACTCAAATGATTAACTTGCTAAGATGATGAAAATGAAATTATCTACATGACCTAGTATAGATTCTACATGAATCAACACACAAAATGCAAAAGCATGAGAAAAGGGGAGGAAAAAGGCCTACCACACGAGAAGAAGGGGGAAAGGAAAGGGAGAAAGAAGGAAGGAGGAAGGGAGGCCAAGGAGGGGTTGGACGAGGCTTCTGGAGGGCCACAAGGGGTGACAAGTCCGGCAAGAGTGACGATGGCGGCAAGAGGCGGCAAAGGGCAAAACAACCACAAAAAGGCCAGCGGGTAGAGTATAAAAACCCTACCCAAAATGACGCCTTCACAATTGGCACCCTTGCACTTTGACTAGCATATGCACATGCACGATGCCCCCCAATTGCCGAAACGCACGCAACAAGAGGCCAGAAAGGTAAAAGAAAAGAGGGAAAAGGAAAAGAAAAGCTTGGGAAGGATTTTAAAATACAACTTGTAGTAGCAAGTACACCTGAATGTATATAACACTAAACTAACACAACACACAACCCAAGGCTAATCTAAAACAACTAAAAATATATGCACAAGCTTGACAATTTACCCACCAAAACAACTCAATTGCAAATAAGCCCAATGCCCAAACCCACAATGCCACACAAAGGGTTTCAATAGCACCAAACAAATCAAACTAGACCAATAGTATGTTACCCGAATCAGCCAAACACAAAATCAGGCGCAAAACACAAGATTGATGGGCCAAGTTTTACGGAAAAGTGTGTTTTCATGTTCTGCCAATCAAAGTTATAATACAAGTTAATCGAGTTTTTGTGTGTTGTGATCTAAGTTCAAGTTTGTTAATATAAGTGTGTTTTTCGTGTTCTCTCCACCAAGTTTTGCATTTTGAAGTCAATTGGATCTTTTCTTATATGTGATACTTTAGGAAGGGAGTTTACTCTATCTATTTACTAAGCTGCCTAGTAGAATCCAAGTAGGCACAGGGAGGAGTTTGAACGGTAGCGGGGGCACGGTTGAGGTGGCTGTGCGAAGGCGGTACAGTGGTGGGGGCGGTGGCTAGAGGCAGGGCGGAGGCAAATGGGGCAGTGGCGGTGTCAGTGGCCGTGGCGGTGGTGGTGGTGATTAGCTGGAGGCGGGGCAGGGTGGGGCAAAGGCGGCCAAGGGGGTGGGCAGGACAGAGGCAGTTGGGGCAGTGGCAGTGGTAGTGGCAGTTACGATGGCAGTGGCAGTCGGCTAGGGGCAGGGCAAAGAGGAGGTGGCCGAGGTGTTGGCAGAAGTGGCCGAGGCGATGGAGAAGGTTGAGCACGGCAGTGGTGGTGGAGCATCGGTGATGGGAAGGCAAAGCGGCCACAGAGAAACGTCGGCAGCGGGGGAGGTCGATGCGGCAGGAGGCAGCCAGGCAAAGGCCACAAGTTGACTGGAAAGCAGGCCTCGTGCTAAATTGGCCGGGTACGGCCCATTTCAAAATTTGAAGTAAACTAGGCGGATTTATCCCGCTGACTTTTTCGTCAAATTTAAAAACGATTACAATTTAAATGATTTTTCTGATTTTAAAAAAATTACCTATTATATATATTTTTAAAAATAAACTTAGCCACCATTTTTTCAAACATTGTGGCCACGGTCAGTTTGTTTTCCACGGTTATACTCGACAACGACCACTGTTAGCTGCTTTCTAAGAATTGCATTCAATCATGGTTAGATGGTGGTGAAATGGTAGTAAATTTACCACGGGTTTGTCATAATTTTACCGTGGTTATTTTTCAAAGACAAAAATTCGGCAACTACCACCACGGCTTTTACTGTGATTATGGCAAGGTAATGACTAACAGGTGTCAAATTTTTCCCTAGCTGAAACCCATTTTAGTATGAGAGGTAGAAAGCGGAACCTAAAAAAATAGAAAAAAACAAAACAAAAAGGTCAGCCATCAAGACATATAAAGACAACGAAGACGCAAGGGGAAATAAATCTTGTTATAATGAAGAAGTTGGAAAATAATCGTTTACGAAAGTAGAAAGACATTATAACACATAAGAAAATAAAAACGGTGCAAATTATAAACTCTATGCGGACAAATATCTAACAGATGCCTGCATAATGAGAAGTTGCAAGGAATAAATTTACACGAGGGGGAAACGAGGCCAAACAAAGACTAACACGACTAATCCTTAAAAAATATCTAACATCTAAAATATCTTGCAATCCAAGGTACAATTAACACGCACTATGTGGTGCATCTAAAATCAATTAAATAATAAGGCGCGCGAAGAACTAATGAAGCCAATAATAAACACTGAACAGTGCTAATGGCCGCCCATGCACATCACAAATCAAACGGTCTTTCAAGTCAGCAAACACAGCCCACCAGCCCCACATGTACCCATTTAAGCCGAACGAATAATAAACCAACTTGACAAAATATAGCAAACTAAAACTTTGAGCCAAAGGCTTGCGGTTTATATTTGCATTCAAGGACTAAATTGGATATGTGCTTGTTGTACAGCTTCTACGGTGTTCGACATTTTGAGCATCAAGGCTTAAGGTGTTGGGTTGAAAGGGTGCTCGTTATACCGCCTCTAAAGTGTTAGACGTGTTGGGGTTTTAAATTTGAGTCGGAAAAGAATTTTGTACCTTGTCAGGTGTACATGGTGCAGTAAGGAGACTGACCTTTTCCTTCCGAAAGGATAAGAAAGTAAAGTAGAAGATTATAATTAATATAAGTCCTCATATATTATTCTTTGTAATCTTTTGTCTTGGTTATTGGAGAGTATTTAGTTAACAAGATTTAAATCAATTAGAACTCTTGGGTATTTTATTCCAATTTGTAAAATTTGAGCCTTTAAAAAATTTAAGCTTTATTTGTTACTTTCAATTGTCAAGACTTATGATATAACTTTGTCGTGATGATTTGTAGGGATCTAAACTACTCTTATATTAATATAAGGGGAAATTAATATTGGCCTCTAATTAAAAGTAAGAGATTTGGTCAATTAAAATATAACAAAAATAAAAAAATTAATTAAATAATTATAGACTATCTTTTTATTTAATTAGGGTATATCATTAACGTCTGAATAAAAAAATCTCTCTCTAAAATATTAGATTATCTATTTTATTACTTAATAAGAGTTTATTAGTAAAATCATAGTTTATTTGATGAAAAACAAGAGATTTGACCAATAAAAAACAACAAAAATAAAAAAATCATTTAAAATTATTATAGTCTATTATCTTATTTAATTAGGATGTCTCTAAAGTTAGAGTCAATGGAAGTTTGGCACTAAAATATTATAATATTGTAATCTACTTTATTATTTGACGAGCGTTTATTTATGAAGTTTAAGTTAATCTATAATATAACCATTCATGGCACACTATCTTACCTAGTTTATATTATTTGTGATCTTATTAACTCTGTAACACCCAAATTCGGCTTACCTGAAAACCAAACTAAAAATATTAACGGCGACCAAACCATTCGCTAATCTACCCTTGACATCTCAAGATGATAAAATAAACATTCTTGGTATTAATGAGATGTTTATATTCTAACATTGTTTTAAATGAATGTTATGATATGCAATACATATTCAAAACAACACAAACTCATTAAAAGTGTAAAAAAAATTTTTTAAACAAAACGGACATAGTTCCCCTTAAAAATGCAATATGGACCACCCTGTTAACAATAAATATTATATATATATATATAATGATAAAAACGTAAAACAATACTAAAACATATATATATATATATATAATGATAAAAACGTAAAACCTACATTCACATCATAATTATTTTTATCTTGTTGTGTCAAGTCTCATCCACCTTCACTCATCCTGTTCAGCTCTATTCACAACCATATTCATACGCAAATCATTTCATGATTTTCATGCAATAACTCCTCCAATTGAAATCATATCATTTATTTACAATAAAATGCATAGCACATTATCACAACACATTATCATTTCATCTAAGTTGGTACATGTGTGAAGTTGTATTGCTTCTCCTTCGCAGCCTTGATAGCGTACAGTCATTTAAGTTCTCACCTAAACATATAATACTAAAAAGTCAATAATACATGTTACTGGTCCAAAAATAACTAATAGTCAAACTCGCACATGGGAGATAACTCTCTTGTTAAACAAAATCATTCGTATATTTCTTCATTAGAATCACTCATAATAGCACTAATCAGGAGTCTTCAGCCTCTTCTTGACAACATCTCATTATAACTCGTCAAATTCCTCGGCATTTTCAAACCATCACATGCTAGGAAAATCAATTCCTTTAAATCTACAAATGTAGACATGCGATGCATTGCAGTACCCGGAATCCTCTACACTTTTCTGGGTTTTAGTAACTCAAAATATGGAGTTGTCAGGATTTTTCAGGAATGGAATAACCCGTTCACCAAACCAGGCCCACTTTGACTAGCACGTGCAATTGCTCGCGGTGCACATGAGTCGACTTTTCCTTATCTAATATCTCACTAAAAAATTGATAAAACTATATATACATTTGTTTGGGTAGTGATTGTAATATAGCAGGCCATTATGATCTAGATTTGAGTTTTCTAAAACAAACTCGAGGGATCTCATCCTCGAGGGTTATTAATCTGGAAATTCATATGACTAAATGACCCATATGGAGTGGGATACGATAAATCCACCACTCGACACATTCGTTTACATATTAAATCAAATTAGGATAGAGTGAGAAGGATAAACTAGAAGCAAGTCTTAAACAAACATGGTAGAAGCTCCTACTCTATACCTACATTTCAATTCCAAAAGCTAACGCCTACTATCTGAATGATGTATTCACACATCCTAACTAAAATACTCATATAAAGAATTCACATCAATTCACATCGTAATTTCCTCATTTACATTGAAATTAATTAACAATTTTTGCTTAACTTACTTAACCAGTTCATTAGCATTTATTTCATATCATTTAATTCACACAAATTCATTTTTATTTACCATAAAAATATTTTACTATGTTAATCAATCAAATCCTGGCATGTTATGCTAATAATTATCAATTTTAAATAATTAAGTAGGAGTTAACTATACCTCCCATTGTCAACAATCAGCGACAACTTGCACAGTTCAGGACTTGAATTCGAGGCCCGGTGGCATTCGATGTTTGATTAGGTTTGGCTGGAAGAATTAGGCAAAATTTTGGCAATTTTTGGTGAATTCCAAAAAATCTAGTTTTTGGCAGCTTCCTCCAACTTTCGGCTATTTTTTGGCAATTGTTCGGCTACTTTTTTGGTGAGGTGGTTAGAGCTGTGGGTCAGCTCCGGGTTGGTGAGCTCTACATGAGGCACCGATGGCGGTGATGGTCACCGGTAGCAGATGTGATAGTTAGTCGGTTAGGGATGCCCAATCGGGACTCCTTGGCCCGTCTCGTAGGCGGCACATGGCGGGGAGAGAGGTGCATGGGTCAAAAGAGGTGGTGACAACCACAAGACGATGGTGGAGCAGGGCGGCTGGTGGCAGAATCTGTAAAGATTGTAAATATATATACATATATATATATATATATATATATATATATATATATTACTCGATCTGAGAAGGATGGAACGTTGGAAAAATTATTATTATTATTATATTATTATTATATGTCATTCTTTACCAGGTTACATTCTGGTGTTGGGGTGTTTTCCTATACCATAGTTGTCATTTTCTTGTGGGGGGCGTCTTCCTCACCCAAGCCGCCTATTTCTCATCTTTTCTCCTTTCTCTCCTTTTGCTCTCCTCTCTAGGCGGCGTTCTTATATCTCATCTTCGTATCCTGTTCAGTATGCTTCCCTTGTCCTTCTTTTCCTCATTTTATATTTTGCTGTTTTGTTTTCCCGTATGCATGCATTTCATGATTGCCTTGCTATTTATGTTGCTTTATCAATTCATGATCGCCTTGCTATTTCTATTGCCTCATCAATGTTCTATGGTATGTAATTGTTTGGTTTAGGATAATTGAGTTGCAGGGTCCCTGGCGTCTTATGTTTTTTATGTATGGGGTCTTGTGGTTTTTTATGTATGAATGGCCGTGATTCTTTTGTGTTGTTTGTTTTGTCAAGTGCATGTTGATTGTCTTCTTCTCTTTCTGCTTGGTGCTCCTCATGTTGGTGTTGTTTGCGGTGCAAGAAGGAAGGGGAGCCTTCCTGGCTGTGCTCTTTGGTCAGGCTTCATGCGCCTCAGCGCACGGCTATGCATGCCTTGGCGCACTACTCGTGCACTTTGGTGCTCGGCCATGGGCAGCAGCATGCATGAATCCTTTTTATTCTTCTTCCTGTTTTAAATTAGTTGGTTGACTCTTTGTTGGGGTAATTTATTATTGGTTGCTTATGGACATCGTCATGGAGTGAAAGGAGGGAGTGTTGGGGTTTATTGCATGAGTCATAAAGGAGTAATAGATTGTTATAATAGGGAGTCTTGATAAACTGATCATCGTTGAGTGGTAATAATATTATTGATCATGGCTATTTTCACTTTGTTCATTGTTATTAGTTCATTACTGTTTTGCTGATGAATTTAATTAAAGTTAGTACTCATTCGTGTTATCGATAATTCATGATTGTCGTTAAATTATGGTTTGTATGGTAGATTAATTCTTGTGGTCAATAAATTTATGAATTTCATCCTAATCTATAGATATAGCTGTTCGGATTGATTAAAGTAACAAAGGAGGCGTCTTTAATATTTAGGTTATAAATATGCGTAGGTAATCATAGGGTGGTTAAGTATGAACTAATTTTCAACTTTGATTAGTTACTGTTTGATTAAGTAAAACACTATTAATCCATGTATAATATAGTTGGTATTATAGTTTATTAAATACCATTAATTAATAAAATAAGTATGACATTTTTGCATGATTTATAAGATAAAGTGGGTACCTTGCCATATTCAAAATTTAATATTATGTAGTAGTGAAAATAACACGCCAACTATGCCAGAATATTATTAAACCATTTTCAAATATGATTAAGGTAATAATATGGTTATTAAACTATAATTGTGTAAAAATCACAAGCGTTGAACCTTAATAGCTTAATGAAAATAAATAAAGTTTGAACCTTTATTGAGTGGAATAATTTAAAATAATTTTATTAGTAGTATCTTAGGATTAGGATAATACAAATTATTTTAAATATTTTAATAGAATGGCTTAATTAATTGCCATATAAATATTCAAAATTAATAAAAAGTTAATAAATTATTGTAGCTATACCCAAGTTTTTATGTAATGAATTAAGTATCCAGTACTCACTAAATGGCTATTAATAATGATAGTGATTAAAAATTAAAACTATAAACTAAATTGTTAAGATCGTGGTTAAGTAATTAGCATCTCAAAGGAAAATATACTAATAATAGTAATTAAATACTTGTTTATAAGTAAATAATTATTTTATTATTAGTGAGGTGTGAATTATGATTTAAATAATTAATTTAAAATGTAAAGTATGACTTAAATAATTATGTTACATGAATAATTAATTATCTCACTAGACTTGTTGTAAATGTAGAGAATTTAATATTTAATATTGTTGGATGTTGCATGCTTTATGTTGTCCAATTGTAATAATGATATATTTAAGTCATTTAGTTGCATGCATTTCTACTTGAATAAAATTATACTTATGTATAATTTATGTTCTCGTTCAGATTAGGATTGTTGGTCACGGTTGTAGGTTCACTTACGAACTATTCAGGACTGTATAATTATTTGAAATGTTGTATTTTCCCTTTTTGACAGCCTTGGTCGGCCTGACCCCAGATTCGACCACCATGCACCGAGTGCAATCGGTGTCAAGGAATTGACTTAGTTCGACACGGGGCCGCACCCTTCAAAAAATTACTATGTGGGAGTCTTGGTCGACTTGAGTTTATATCCGACCACCCTGTACCGAGCGCGACTGGGGTCAATGAATTGACTCAATTTGACACAAGGCAACACCCTTGAAAGATTAAATACTTGCCCCATGCCAAAAGGGGTGATAGGGCGCAGTGGCGCAAGATGGCTCATTATGCACTTGTGATACAGAGAGGGTGAGACAATGGCAAATATCGGTAACTACAGGCCGTGGGTGAGACAATGGCAAATATCGGTAACTAGATGGGGTGGCCACCCCTCCCAGCATAATTGGAGCTCAGCATAGGCTCATAACTACTAAAAGTCTCGAGAAATGATAATAGGGATTATATTGACTTGTTTCATTTAATTATACGGCTTAGTGGTTTTATCACTAACGCAGAATTACCTCCACGGGTGAGCAGCTTCGAATTGAGGATTAAAAGTGTGGTTGATGGTTCTTTTACCCACGTAGGTTCGGTGAATTGATAAGAAATTAGACTTTCTTTTATTCTCTTATGTTATAAATGTGGCTATGGGAAATGGTCAGAGACTGTGGGACTTGGTGCTCACGTAGTTAATTTATTTTATGTATTGTCACATGCTATCAGAACACAGTTTATTTTTATGAATTATAAATTTCTAGACTTATTTGTCGTATTATGATTCATGTTCTTGAATGTTATTGTTACATCATTTGTATTTTTACTAACTCCCGGCTGGTTAAGGTGGGTTGTTATAGAATTGATGTTAAGGCACGACTAGGACGGTGGGGTATATGGCTTGTCGGAGCTCCGACAGCTTCATCGTTGCCAATCGATAACGGTGCAATGGTTGGAGGTGGCGTTGATAGCAGTGTTCGGGGTGGCAATTGGGAGGTGGGGAGGAAACTTTGGGGTGAAGGGTTGGGTGGCAATTTCATACTTAAAAGTTGACCCCGACTCCGACTCAAGTTAAAAATAATAACTAACTCCTAATTAGTTTAAAAAAATCAAAAAAAATATGAAAAAATACGATAAAATATAATACACTTAATAACATCAAAATAACATGTTCTATAAGTAATAACTCACCTAAACTACTACATAATGCATCATAATACGTTATTCAGCTTAATAATAATTCTACAATCAAATGCATAAAATAAAAATAAATGCATACTATTATATACTTTGACAATTTATTTCTCATCATTTTTAACATTATCATTACATAGTCGGGTATACTTGACCCTCATCACTCATAACGCATGACCAATATTGGCTCAACACACGTGTCATGAAACTAACTCGACTCAAACAGATAGCTGAATCGACTGGTTCACTAATGTAAAACTCTAACTTGAGTCATGGGTTTTACAACCTTCCCCAGAAAAATTTCATCCTTGAAATTTTACCCAAGGTAGTTTCAAATTCCTTACTAATCTGAAAAGCTAAATATCAATTATAATACCTGATCGTGAAGCTTGTTGCTCTAATAACTCCGGGCATCTCTTCTTTGTCTCCTCTTCACATTCCCATGTAGATTCAGTAACTCCTCATCAAGTCTATTGCACTCATACTAGTGGAACTTCTTTTCTTCTGAGAACATTCACTCCACGGTCCATAATCTTGATTGCATCCTCTGGGAATGTTAGGTCTGCTTGTAGCTCTATCACTTTGACACTAATGATAATAGAGTTATCTAGATGGTACACCTTCACCAATGACATGTGGAATACATTATGTATAGCTGACAGCTGAGGTGACAATGCTAGCCTATAGGCCACCTGTCCATTGTGCTCAACCACGTTAAATGGCCTGATATATCGCAGTCTAAGTTTCCCACTCATCACAAATATCATGTTTCCCACACATCACTACCTCCTATGTTTGCTGGTTCATTTATGTCCCAACTACCCACTGGTTTGCTGCCCTCTATCCAACATACTAGGGATTGACATGGTCTATCATATCGTACCTCAAATGGTGTCATTTCGATTGTGGCCTGATAATTGTTCTTGTATGAGAACTCTACTAGAGGTAGATGCTCTTCCAAACTTCTTCTGAAGTTTAGAATGCATGCTTGGAGTAAATCCTCTAATATCTATATAATTCTCTCAGTCTGCCTATCTATCTAAGGATGAAAGGTTGTGTAGAATCTTGTCTCAATGCCCATAGCTGTCTGGAAAGCCTTCTGAAATTGGGATGTGAACCTCGATTTTCTGTCTAATATGATCTCCAGTGGGCACTCCATTTAGCTGTACTATGTGATCTCTATATAACATGGCCAAAGTGTTTAGTGGGTAATTCATCCTAAATGGTATGAAGTACACACTATTTGTGAGTCGATCTAGTATGACCCATATTGCATCTTTTGGTTGGCGGGTCATAGGCAAACTAAGTACAAAGTCATACGCTATGCTCTCCCACTTCCACCTAAATGTACGCGCTCGGCTTTCACTTGATGGCATACCAAACATCTAGCAACTGTGTTGTACACCTCTCTCTTCATTCCAGGCCACTAATAAGTTTGTTGGATATCGTAGTACATCTTCACTCCACCTAAATGAATTGTGTATCGCAAAGTATGAACCTTGTGAAGAATCGTACTTCGAAGTCCGAGATACTCTGGGACATTTGGCACAAATAGTCAGCCTCCCAATTTGACTAATCCATCTGCATCTCTGGTTAATTCCTCGTGTGTTCCCTATTCCACCACTAACTAAAATGTTTTTCTGCTTCCCATGCAACCCTGATCTGTTCAAGCACACTCGGCGTAATAGTCTATCATGTCATCATTCCAACCAACTATCTCTAGCCTGCTGAATGATGAGTCAATGACACTGCTTCTAATCTTACGGAGCCTTGAACTGACTTCCTGTTTAAAGCATCTGTTACTACATTTTCTTTGCCCTTGTGGTATGCTATGTTGATCTCATAATCTAATAATAGCTATAACCATCTTCTCTATTTGTTGTTTAAATCCTTTTGCAAGAAGATATATTTCAGACTCAATGATCAATCAAGAGTCTGAAAGAAGTTCCATACAAATAATACCTCCATATTCTAAGTGCGAATATGATTGCTGCGAGCTCTAGAACTTGTGTAGGATAATTATGCTCATGCACTTTGAGCTAACGAGATGCATAGGTTATAACCTTATTCTTCTGCATCAAAACAATACCTAGACCAATGCCCGAGGCATTTGTGTAAACTACAAAATCTTCATATCCTTCTAGCAATGTGAGGGTAGGCGCTGAAGTCAACCTCTCCTTTGCCATCCTAAAACTCTACTCACATTCATCCGTCCATCTGAATTGTTCCTCCTTCCTAATCAGCTGTGTAAGAGGAGCTGCAATGGAAGAGAAACTTTCTATGAACCGCTGTAGTATCTAACTAAACCTAGGAAATTCTAAACCTCGGTAGATGTCACCGATTTTTCCCATTGTACTATTGCTTTTATATTGGGTGGATCTACTTATATAATTGTTGTTGAAATGATATGGTAGAGAAAGTTCACTTATAAAAGCTAAAAAATGCACTTCAAAAACTTTCCATGCAACTTGTGCTCTCTCAACGTCTACAACATAATCCTTAAATGTTGCTCATGCTCTTCCCTGAACAAAGAATATACTAGTATGTCATTTACAAAGATGATAACAAATTGGTCCAAATATGGACTGAACACTCTGTTCATCAAGTCTATAAATATTGTTAGAGCATTAGTCAATCCAAAAGGCATGACAAAAAACTCGTAGTTGCCATATCTGGTTCTGAATGTAGTCATCGGGGGATGTCTTCGACTCTAATCTTTAGCTGGTAGTATCCTAACCTAAAATTGATCTTCAAGAAGAGGACTACTAAGCTCAACTAGTCAAAGAGATCATCAATGTGAGGAAGTGGGTGTTTGTTCTTAATAGTTGCATGGTTTAGCATCTTGTAATCGATGCATAAACATAAGCCTCCATCCTTCTTCCTCACAAACAGCACTGGTGGAGCCCATGAAGAGACACTCGGTTTGATAAACCTTTGTCCAATAGTGTTTGTAACTTTTCCTTTAGTTCCTTTAGCTCAATAGGTACCATCCTGTGTGGAGCTTTATAGATAGGTGTTATACTCGGCACCAACTCAAAGACGAGATCTACTTCTCTGTTTGGCGGCAATCTAGTAATCTCATCTAGAAATACATAATTAAATTCTTTGAACACTAGAATCTCCTCAATGTTCAATTTGTCCCCTGAATTGCTCTGCTCAACCAGTTTTAATGCTGCCATTATCAGTTTACTACCTCGGTCTACTTATCTCACTACATTTTGATAAGATATATATCCTTATTCCCTATCTATGATCTAACCCTGAAAGAAAAAGCAGTGCCTTCCGTGGGGGAAAGTTGCAGTCTTTCTTCATCAATCTATCATGGCTCTTTGCCAGATCATCTAGTTCATTCAAAATATCATATCAAATTTTTTATCCTGAACAATATTAAATCAGCTACAAGTTGCCGCTATTGAATCTTAACAAGGACATTACGGACATACTAGTTCGTAATTGTAACACTACTAGTGGGAGTGGACACTAATAATGAAAGTCCTAATTCTTCTATTTTACATCCAATTCTACTTGTGTGTATGTATGAAAGAAAGGAATGTGTGTAGCCATAGACAAATAGAACTCGCGCAGGTACAAAGCCTATGAGAAGCGTACTTATCACAATTGTCGCATCCTCAAGTGCTGGGGTTGGAGATGTTGTTGGTGTCAGCACCTGATTCAGATCCCTTCAATCTTGAGCTGGCGGTGCCTACCTCTTTGGTGTCTGGCTGGCTCTGCATCGATATATCTTTGGTTTTGTCCCCTCTACTGCTGTCTAGGTGGTTGTTGGTCTCTGCCTCTCTGGCCCTGACCTTGGCCCTATTGGCCTCTTGCTATTGTTGATGCTGGGGAAATGGAAGTGCAAGTCTTTGTTGAGGTGCTAGAAGTGTTGACTGCTGGCGCTGGCTCGTTGGACAATTTGTGGCTCTATGCCCTGGCTGACCACAATTGTAGCATGAGTTAGTACCTACTCTGCACTTGGCGGCTCCATGTCATATGGCTGATTGCAACTGTAGCATGCATTAGTGCATGCTTTGCACTCACCTCCATTATGTCATTTGTAAATCTAGCAAAGAGGTGGTCTGTTGTCCGGGACCTGGCCATCCATAGCCCTCATATCAACGGGAGCATCTATTCATCGTCTTTACTGTGCTCCTTGTTCTATCCATCCATTGCCTCAGTCTAACCATCTCATTGCATTCTGGTAGGATATCCATTCTTGTTCTCTATCTCTGCCTTGACTCTAGAAGAAAAAGTAGCGCCTTCTATGGTAGAAAGTCATCATCTTTCTTCGCCAATCAATCATTGCTCTTTGTTTAGACATCTAGTTCATTCTTAATATCACATCAAATTCTTGTAGTTTAAACAATATCAAATCAGCTACAAGCTGTCACTGATGAATCTCAACCGGTACATTACGCACACACTCACTCGTAGCTATAACACTACCGGCTGGAGTGGACACTAATAGTGAATGTCCTAATTCTTCTATCTTACCTCATATTCTACTTGTGTGTTCATATGAAATAAAGGAATGTGTGCAGCTAGAGTTGAATAGAACTCGTCATATACAAAGCTTATGAGAAGCGTATCTGTCACGATTGTCATGTCCTCAAGAGCCTTTGCCACTGTGGCCATGAACATCTTTACTGACCGCTATTGTGCTGGGGTAGGAGGTGCTGTTGGTATCACCACCTAATTCAGATCCCTTTGATTCAAAACTAGCGGTTGCTACTGCCTATCTCTTTGATGTTTGGCCTGCCTTGCAACCACATACCCTCTCTAGTTTTGTCCCCTCTACTGTTGTCTAGGCGACTGTTGGTCTCCACCTCTCTAATTTTCACCTTGGCCCTGCTGGTCTCTTTGCTATTGAGGATACTGGGGAGCTAGAAGTCTAAGTCTTTGTTGAGGCATTGGGATTGTCAACTGCTGTCACTGGCCCGTTGGATAGTCTACAGCTCTATGCCCTGGCTGACCACAACTATAGCATGTGTTAGTGCATGCTCTGCACTCGGTGGCTCGATGTCATGGCTGACAGCAACTTTAGTATGCGCTCATGCTTGCTCTACACTCACCTCCATGACGACATTTGCAAATCCAATAGAAAGGTGGTCTCTTGTCCTGAACCTAGCTATCTATAGCCCTCATGGCAGTTGGTGCATATATTCGATATCTTTGTTGTGCTCCCTGCTATAGCTGATATGGCTTTAGATGTTGTTGCCTCTAGTTAAAGTCTCAGCGAAGTCGAGTAGCTATAACTTGCTCTGCCTCACCTGCAACTCTTACTATATTGCTAAAGGTGGAAAACTTCCCTTCCAAATTAGCATCCAGATCTCATGATCGAGATCCATCTAAAAGCGCTACATTCTCCTTCTTTCGGTGGGAACCAAATTCAGTGCAAACCTTTCTAGAGCTCTAAACATAGTCTCATATTGTACCACTATCATGACACCCTATTTCAATGTTTGGAATTCCCGCTCTTTTATCTTCCTGGCATCTGGGGAAAATATTTCTCATTGAATTCAACTCTGAATTCTTCGTAGGTGATGTCTTGAGGTTGTCAGTGGGTAAACATAGACCATCATTGAATCTCACCATATTCTAGCTTCATCTTGGAATGCCCTTGTAATGATGCATACTCAGTGCCGCATCAAACATGTCATGCTTCTAAATACACAGATAGCTGATGAGATCCACAAGAAAGCTTCCACTACATCCATCTTTCCAAAGAAGTCCGTCATTTTTCACGAGCTTTCCTACTACCACAGTTCCAAATTCCTTACATCAACTAATTTGTTAGAGCCTTCTCCTAGCTCATACTACAAAAACTGTGGTCTTGTACATGCTAGTACACTGTCAAATCCTATAGCTCTACTTCCACCTGTAATCTGCCCACTACATGCTACTACGGGTCCACTAAAATTTAGGCCCATTTTTGTCTAAAATTGAACGAACAAAGGAGCCGTTGTTGGAGTAGACCTCTATTGTAGCTATGGAGGAGGAGGAAGAGGTGGCGAAGGGCCCCATGGGAACTACTGGCATTCCTTGTGCCTCGTCGTCCACTACTAGTCTATTCTCATCTTTGGCTACCAAGAGGGCTATCTGTTTGAGCTCACTCATGAATTCCTCTTGGTTTTGCTACATTTGTATCTTATTCTCAGCCAATTTGGCAATCACTGTATGTCTCTTCTGTCAAATACTGCTATTACGGTGACTGTCATGGTCATGGCTCCCACTATGTCAACTAACTAAAATTGGCACATTTGGCTTTCCTGGGGCATGGTAGTCCTCAGTATGCGAGTCTGTCTCACCATTCTGTTAGGATTCACGACTCCAACCTGAACTCCCTGCTAATTGGTAAGAAAATCTACAAACAAAAACAATAAAATAGAAATATATTTATTGACACAACTTGGAGCACTATTTGCGTACATGTAACCTGTAATAACATCTACCATCTTAATTAACCAAGGGTAGCTCTGATACCAAAACTGTAACAACCCAATTCAATTCCCCCACAAAGTGGACCGAAAATATCACAAGAAATTGAACCATTCGCTAATCTACTTAATTCGGTCAAGCCAACCCAAATCTACCCTGTTGTTTCAAGATGGTGATGCAAACATTCAATGTATAAATAAAATGTTTAGTTTCTAACGTTATTCTAAATGAATTTTATGATATGCAGTCCACATTCAAAACAACACAAATTCATTGAAAGTTCGAAAACAAGATTCTAAAACTAAACGGATAGAATCTCCTATAAAAGTGCAATAGGGACCTCCTTATCAATAACATATACATATATATATATATATATACACGTATATATATAACGATAAAAATGTAAAACAATGCCAAAACAAGTTCAATTTTTTGGCGATTTTCCAATGGCTTTTCGACAGTTTTCTGGTGACCTTTTGGTGAGGTGGTGAGGGTTGAGGGCGGCACTGGCTTGGCGAGCTTGATACGACCGCGGTGAGGGCGTTGGTCACTGGCAGTGGTTGTGACAAGAAGTCGGTTAGGGATGCCCGATTAGGACTCCTTCGCCTATCTCAATGAAAGCTCATGGCAGGGGATAGGTGTCTCGGTTGAAAGGGGTGGCATCGGAGGCACGGTGATGGCAGAGCACATTCTGGCGGCTGCCTTGCATCGTGGAGCTTGGGTAGCGGTCTGCATTGTGGAGGGGACGTCTCATTAGAGCTTCGACAGCTTTGTTAGCATCAATTGGCGGCTGTGCGGCGACTATAGGTGGCATCAGTGGCGGCATTCAATGCAGCGATTGGAAGGCAGGGAAGAAACTTCGGGGTGATGGGTTGGGTGGCGATTTCATAATTAAAAGTTGACTCGAGTCGTACTGGAATAAAAAATAATAACTAAATCTTAATAAATTTAAAAAAAAATCATTAAAAAATATGGTAAAATACCATAATATATAAGACACTTAATAACAACAAAATGACATGCTCTACAACTAATAACCCATTCAAACTACTATGTAACAAGTCCTAATGCCTTATTTAGCCTAAAAATAATTATATGAACAATACTCTGATGACTCATTTCTCATCATTTTTCTGATGTTATCATTATATAGTCGGGTACACTTAACCTTCATCGCTCATAATGCATGACTGGACTCAGTTCAGCACGTGTATCATGAAACTGACTCGAGTCGAGTCAGGTTTTACAAGCTCTCTCTAACATGGAACTTTTAGCTTTGACTTCACTTGAGTGGGGAACATCATTAGTTGTGTTTGTGCATTTTCTATTCTTCCAAATATAACCATAAAATATAATCATAATTTTAAATATATTTTGTTTTGGTAAGATTAAAATAAGGCAAATTTCATTGTGTTTGATAGTAATATATTGTAAAAATGGTATATTAACAAAACTCTTCCAATAATCATCAATACAAAAACGATCTTTTAAAAATTCAATTACTTTTTACAACTATATAGATAACAAAAAAAATCATGGGACAAAATCTTTTTAAGATTTTATTAGATTTTCTAAAGCAACCAAACACCCTATAAACTTACATTATCTATTACTTCTATATATAATCTATTACCATATACTAAATATAAAATTGCACCTTTTGGTGACTACTTTTTCGTGCCTTTTGTGCTCATTGGTACTAATTTTTTTAGAACAGAAACATCTATTACAATCATTTTTTATATTATAATTAAAGAATTGTTATAAAATTATATTGAGTTTTATATAATCTATTATTATATATAAAATTTGGAATTGCGTACTTTTCTTAATTATTTATTAGTGTCTTTTAATGCCAAGTTTTTCGTGTCTTTTTCCCTGTTCGGATTAGTATCAAGTTAGTTTGAGCGATCTCGAGCCAGCAAATTTCAAAATATGAGTATGAGGCCTAGATGGCAATATGAGTATTTATAGAGGCAAAGTATGCCTGACATGCATATAATAGTTTAGTTATGATATAATAGAGCAAGAGTTATGAGGGTATACACGAGGTATACTTATGATTTTTATTAGTTAGCCAGGATTTTAGGCCTAAATCTAGGCCGTTGTAACATTTAGCATCTGTTTGGGATTTTCTTGGTATTTAATTTACATGCACCATAAGAATTTTGGATCACTTGATTGTGGCCAAGTGGGCCCAGCTTAATTGAGTTCTGGGTTCCAGGCTCATTTAACCTTCTTGCCTTTATTCCCGCCTATTGAGTCACTTTTAGGAATCGAGTCAGTTTCAACTTTGGATGGTCTGGATCTGAGCTTTCCATCCATTTGTATATTACATATACCTATAGGCAAGTCCCACTAGACCACGAGTTATTGGACATTTAGATCGTGCCACATGGCAATATCGGAGCCATCCACATCAACCTGAGTTTTTTCCTATTTATATTTCAAGCATTTCCATTGATTTTCAGAGTTACGCCCTTTAGCGCCTCCAACTTCAGCTCGTTGCTAGTGAGCCTCCACCTCACCCTCGGCCACAAGATCAGTACGGTCGTAACCACCTCATGGCCGGCTATCAATCCATACCCACAATTGCCACTAGCACCACCGCAGGTGACGATGCTTTTCGCTATCAATTTTTGCCGCTTCGCCACTCGTTTGGGCCATTTTTTGGTGCCGGCAAGTGTCCTCCGGCAAAGTCAACCAACCGATAACTTCCCCTTGCTAAGATCTATGGTTTGGGACCGACACCGACCGCCGGTGACACGCACTTTCATGGCGGCGTTTTTGGTCTTTTCTAGCCATTTTCTGACCAGCCACCAGCCGGACCTACCGATCGTCAACCCAGATAGGTTCCTCTCGTCGAAGCCAACATTTTGACACCACACGCGACCACCACCGTTGCCGTATTCGCCACCAGCAAGGTCGCTGCACCCTGCTGCGATAACATTGCTTTCCGGCCATCCAATGGTTGGACACCATCGATTATGACCACCAACACCCTTGATGCACCCTGTCGACCCTAGCCACGCTACCGTCAGCATTTTCCAATGACGGGCACCACTACCCCCTTGTTTGGCCCGTTTACCTGTGCCCTTGTTGCGTCTGCCTTGTCGCGCTTGCGCCGGCTTGGTCGCGCCCTCGTCGGCTTGGTCGCGCCCGTGTCTGCCTGGTCCCACCTGCATCCAGTGGCGTAACCCAAGTCCACCAGCTCGTCAGCCCATGTCTAAGTCTGCTCGTCCAGTTCAGGTCTGCCTAGCCAACTCAGCCCATTTTTCAATTAACCCAAACCACGTTGGTGCAACCCATTTAGTTTGGTCTGGTTCAATTTGGTTTGATCTGGTTCAAGCCCGTTTTTGGCCGTTTCTTGACGGTTTTTGGTAATTCGAGAACCGCTACATTAGTTTAGATTTATATTCACATTATTTAGCATGTTTTGATGTTATAAGTATTTTTCTTTATTTATTAATTATTTTATTTATTTATTTAGTCATGGTTATTCATTTCTTGTTATTTATATATTTGTTGACTATGATGAATGATTATGTGACTAATTCTTGTTATTGATAATGTATTTATTCATTGATATTATTTTTGTTGATGTTTGAATAATTAATTTATTGATTATTAATTATTTTTTTACTTGTGTTATTATTTATATGTATTTAGTCGTATGCTCATATATTTGATATTTATGTTATTATTCTTCATGATTAATTAATATTAGTCATTTATTTATTTATTTATCTATGATTTATTTATTATTTATATGTTTACTAACATGAGTATATATGATATTTACTTGTGTTTAGTTGTGTATTAATATAGTATAATTATATTATTATTTTCTGATTGGAGTATTATTTATGTTCATGTATTTATTATTTACCTAATTATCTATGAGTATATTTATTTATTTATTTGTTATTTATTATTATGTCTCGATTTACATGCCAAGTGTTTAGTTGTAGCCTTGTTAGCACTATTTTCTTTATTAGGATGTATTGATGATATTAGAACACACTACAAGCATTCACCATATAGAAATGTTAGTATTTTACTTAGTAGTGGGTTCTGATATAGGTTTCAGAGTTTGAGCTCGCCGTAGATGTGTAGATACATACACTTGGAGCTTGAACTACATATTTGTAGGACTCTCCCTCTCTAGTTGACTTCTTGGGTGTCAAGTTTAATCGTGTTTATACGTAGGATGTCATTGGCGGCATTTTATTGCATCCCTCCGATGTCGGGCCATTTAGCCGTGTTTTCTACTCATATGTGAACCCTTGTTTGTTTTCGAACTGAAGCTTCAGAAATTTATGATACATGCCTCTTCCCTAAATCTATTATATAAGTACATGCATTTTTATGGATTTCACGAACAAGAGAATGAGTGGTATAGAGATATATATAGACACATTAGTACTCCTTTAAACCTTGAGGTATTGTGGTGTATGAGGGTACTGTGTAATACAACGCATTTCCAGAATTTGTGACACTAACTTAACTGTTCCTTTTGCCACTCGAGTGATATGGAAGATATGAGGGCTTAAACGTTGTATGCATGAATATGATTATGAGATGTAGATGCAAGCCGACACTTGCTTAAATATGTTTGCTTACCACCCAATGTGAAGCAATCTTGAAACTTCATAAGTTTTCGTGGGTAATGGAATACTCATTTGCTAGTTTGTCTTAGTTATTTTTCGGACTGGTAACATTTGTTACTAATGTTTTTCCTATAATATATATAGGTCTTGCAATCTTGAGTCGACTCTATTGGGAGGACAGATAAATACTACACACAATTGAACTCAACACAGTTATTTACTTTCTTACATTTATTTATGTTAATTTTGAGTCAACTCTGGTGGCAGGACAAATAAACGCTACATACACTTGAGCTCAACATAGATATTTACTTTCTTACTTTTATTTATGTTAATCTTAAGTTGACTCTGGTGGGAGGACAGATAAATGCTACACATACTTGAGCTCAACACAGTTATTTACTTTTTTACTTTTATTTATGCTCGATGTATTTTAATGTGCATTTAATGGTATCTTCCATTCTCCTGACACCAAGAAGGTTGTTTCGATCTATTTTATCGATGAGTCTACTGATCGACAACTTTAAACATGACTGGACTTGATCGCAACATTTCTAACTTGGTTCATAAGTGAACAAAAATTGGGGTGTTATAAACTCTCTGACTCTAATAGAAATATCAATTGTAACTCCCTGATTTCGGTTCACCTAAAAATCGAATTAGAAATGTTACGATCTGACTCGAGTTATGTCTAAAGATGCTAATATGTATGATTCAATTAATATTATAAATCGAAATAACCCGCTTGACATCTCCAGAATGGAAATCATTATTAAATATGCATGAAAATAAATCAAATATAAGTAAAAGTATGAAAGAAAATAACTTTGATGAGCTCAAGTATGTACAACATTTTATTTGTCCTTCCATTAAAGCCGACTGAAAAACACAAAACCTAAATATATAATATGATAAACTTCAATCACAATTATTCACTAGTCCGGAAATAACTAAATAATAAAATGTCAAATGAGAGATGACTCTCATTTAAAAAAAAACTAATATATACTTGTATTGCACTCTCCATAAGGGCATCTACAAAGGAGTTATTCAATTGAAGACAAGATAGAAACCTGAACTGACTGACATTATGCCTCTGTAGGCATTTCTCATTTTTTTCCTGATCTCTTGTGATTACCAGTATATCTTAAGCCCTCTCATTTCCTCAATATTTCTCTTGGCCATGAGTAAGAATACTGACTATTCTCAAATATTCGTCTTTATTACTCTTTAAATCACATGTCCAAATGTGAGCTTTATTAAATAGTACCCGTAAAACACCCTGTTTCTCATGGTATGAGGAACTCAAAATGTGGAGTTGTCAAGATCGCTAGGAGCAGAACAACCCTCTCACTAATTAAGAGCGCGTTGCGACTAGCACGTGCACCTGCTCATGGTAAGTGCGAGTCAGTTTCACTATCTCGTCTCACTGAAAACTCGATATAATTATACGTAGGTTTGGAAAGAGATTTATATAATAGGCCCGAAGGTAACTTATGGTGGATCTTATTTTCGAAATCAAACTCGATGGATCTCATCCTTGAAGATTATTAATCATAGAAGTAAAATAAGTTTAAATGACCATTGTTATGTGGGGTCTGATAAAATAGCCACTTAACACGTCCTACGATCTAGAAATCAAATCCATGATAGACTAAAGCGATAAAGATGAAAAGAGTCCTAACATATCTGTGGTCCAAGCTGAAAGCGCATCGACACATCTAGGGCGACTTTGAACTTCGAAACCTATATCCGAACCCACTGCTAAATAAAAGACTAAAAACTCTATATGATGCATGATTGTAGTGTCGGCTCACATTATCAAAAACATCATAATAAAAGGCAGTACTAAACAAACCTACAACTAAACAACCAGTGCACAATTCAAGACATAATAAAAAAATAACTAATAAATAAATATACTCATGGATAAATAGATAAATAATAAATACATGAAAATAAATAATACTTTAATCATAAAATAATAATATAATTATACTGTATAAATACACGACTAAAGACAAGTAGATATCAATATATACTCATCTGAGTAAACATATAAATAAATAAATAAATAGTTAATATTAATTAATGTTGAGTAATAATAATATCATAGCTATCCAACACATAAATACATAATTAATAAAAATAAATAATAACATACACGCAAGCCAACAAATAAATCAATAAATATAAAATTTAGTAAACATGAATAAGATTAACATTAATAAGTAAATATATCATTAATATTAATAAATAATCACATGAACATGCATTATAATCAATAAATATGCAAAAAGCAAGGAATGAATAATAATGAATAAATAATTAATTAACTAAATAAAATAAATAATAAATAAATAAAATATTTATATCATCAAAACATGCTAAATAATTTGAATATGCATTTAAACTAAGTGTCCCAAATTACCAAAATCAACTGAAAATAGGCTGAAAATGAGTTGAATCAAGTAAAATTGGCAGAACCGGGCTGAATTAGGTTGAGTTAACTCGGTCTGGGTTAACTGAAAAATGGGCAAGGTTGGCTAGGCAGACACGGGCATGGACACGAGTAAGCAGACTGGTAGGTGACCAGGTCTTGGGTTGGCGAACATGAACGTGGGCACGTAGACGTGAATGCATGCAAACAGGGCAGTAGTGCCCGTCACAGGAAATCACCAACAACGGCGTGGCAAAGGCTACCACCGGTCACGATCAACACATTATGTTGAAGCAAAGGTGATGGTGGTGGTGATTGGCAAGGTCCGGCCGGCTACTCGCCAGAAAATGGCCGAAAAGGCAAGGAAATCGTCATCGGGAAGGTGGAGTCACCGGCGATGATTTCGGCGACAGCAAGGATTGGAGCTGGTCTCAAAACGTTGACCTTGACGAGATGAACCTATCTGGGTGGTTGGCCTCATTGAAAAATGGCTAGAAAGGTGGAAGCGATGGTGAAAATCAACGATAAAAACGTCGTCTCTCGTGGCTACTATGGCAGTTGCGGTGTAGGTGCTAAGCTTGGTTTGATTGTCGACTATGAGGCTGTCATGATTGGACTGGCCTGGTGGCCAAAGGAAAGTCAAAGAATCACCGGCAGCAAGCCGCAATTATTGTGGCGATAAGGTGCAAATCCGAAAAATGGGGTGAAGAACAACTATTTTTTATTTAAATTTTTATTGAACGGTGCAGAGCTTGGCACGTGGAGAGATCTAAACCATTCGGCAACTCGTAGGCCTTGTGGGGCCAACCTATTAGTATATGCAATAATATATATATATATATATATATATATATATATATATATATATATAGATGAAAAGTTTGGATCGAGAGTGTCTAAATTCAGAACTGACTCGAGGCCTAAAAATGACTCTTTATTTTGTAATCAAAGCAAGAAGGTTAAATGAGTCTTGAAACCCTAAACCCAATCAAGTGAAAATCTACAATTCAAATCAAGCTAACACATTAAAAAATCCATAGTCCGAAATCCCTAAGATGCATATAAATGAGATACCATGAAAATCTCAAACGGATATTAAATGCTGGACGACCTAGATATAGCCTAAAAACCCTAACACATTAAAAAAAATTGTATAACTAGTGTATACATTAATAACTCATGCTCTGATGTAGCATAGCTAAATCTGTCATCTGCATATATGGCATATTTAACTTTTATAACATGTTCATACAGCTATATGGGCCCCATGCTCCTAATTTAAAAATTAGTCTGACTCGAATTCACTCAAAGTAACTTGAAACTACAAAACTACAAGTAGGTCAAACTCTAACCCAAAGCTAAGGTTTTACATCTATTACTATCATTTTTTATATTATTCTCAAAAAATTATAATAACTTTTTTAAAGAATTTATAAAACCTGTGCAATGCGTAGGTTACAATAATAAATGGACATACAAGAAAAACAAAAAATTAGATAATTACACTCATAAAAGAATATTTTGTAGTAGATGGTAATTGAATTTCAAAAGTAATATAAAAATGATAATACCTATCACATGATTAAATAAAAATAATTTAATACAAAAAATACATAAAAAAT
Organism: Piper betle; assembly: GCA_033002965.1. Taxonomy (NCBI): domain Eukaryota; kingdom Viridiplantae; phylum Streptophyta; class Magnoliopsida; order Piperales; family Piperaceae; genus Piper; species Piper betle. The sequence continues at coordinate 59,165 of JAURVB010012990.1, forward strand.
AAAAATATATAACATTTTTTTACTTCAATAAGAATAAATATTAAAACATAAAAGAACATAATTAATAACAAAATTTCCACATAAGAAAAGGTACAACCTTCAAGATATAACCTTCGATTGTATTTAATATGAGCTATTGGATTACATGAATGGTTAGATGATAAGGATTGTTTTGTGGAAATAACAAAAAATACAACCATGTGATTTAGATGGATGGGCAAATATTCATGTTGCTAGATATTATTGCATCCACTCTTGCTGATATTAAACTCCTCTTTATAAGGAACCGCATCCCATAAAAGGATCCTTTTCAAAGAGGACACCATTTTTAAGGAGATAAATCCCGTAGGGATACCCTTTTCTAAAGAGTTACACACGCTTCAAAACAAAAAGATGAAAAATATCACTTTAGAGTTATTAGATTTTCAATCACAACTAAATGACCTATAACATATTTAAGCATCGCCTGCATTCACTGTCTAGTGTAATTTGATTAGGCAAGATGTTGAGGTATGCATTACTTATATTAAAAGAATACTTTAATTTTATAGATAAACTCTCATTGAATAATGAGGCACACTATTTAATAATCTATTTAAAAAATTATTTTTTATTATTTCTAAATAAAAATAATAAGTATTTATTTAATTTTAACAAATATAGTTGTATACAAATATTAAAAGTAATTTTAAATTTAATAAGTAAAATAATTTAATAACTATATAAAATTTATTTTTTTAATGATTTTTAATTCAAATAGAATTATACTATAAGTTTTTTAATGATAAATAACAATATGCAAATAAATATATGTATAAAATCTAGGGGTGCTAATTGAGTGAGCGAGTCAGCTCTCGGCTCGAATAGTTCAAAATTTGTTCGAACTCGACTCGAATATATTTTATGTGTTTGAGCTCGACTTGTTCTCGAACACACTTAAACTTTTTAATTTTCCCGAGTTCGATTGAACCCACAACCTTGAGGTCAACAACTTGAATACTTACTATCTCAACTATCTCACGTCTTTGTTATTATATTATATATATATATATATATAATATAAAAACTATAGTATTATATTATTTTATCGAGTCTAGTTCAAGTCGAGCCACGAGTCGAGTTTGAGTTATAACCGAGTCGAGTGGAGTCAAACACGACCTTACTCAAGCTCCGCTCGTAAGATTCAAGTTCGAGCATTTAAATGTCAAGTTTCGAGTCGAGTCAAGCCGAACACTAAATGCTTACGAGCTGGCTCGCTCAATTAGCAACCTTAATAAAATTTGTAAAAAAATTTAATATATGTTATTTAGCAACAAACTTAAATTGATAGTATAATTATAAATAGATTCAAATTTATTAATATTTTTAAAATTCCTAATTTTGATAGAATTATAGTCTAACAATTTCCAATGGTGGATAATAATAATAATAATAATAATTCAAATTAAGTTAATATTAATGGACTTATCAAATTATTGTAGTGCCAAAATCAAATACGAAACAGGCATGTGGTAAATTAAAATTGGAACTAGCTCAATTCGTAGAGCTAGGAGTTTTAATATTTACTTAATTTAATATTTAATTATTTAGAGTGGTAAAATAGATTAGCTGAAATCTGTAAAATAATATGGATATACTCTTTATTTTCAATTTTCACCAATTGAATCGTTTTTTTGTAAGCCTACCCTTTCCTCTTTGTTCGTATAATCAATCCTTAAATGAATAGTCATAAAATTGAAATAAAAAGAAATATTAATCTATCCTATCTATAGACCACGAATCTGATCAATGGCTTTCTGTGCCTTGTGAGTTGAAACTTCTACATCTTTATTTTATCTTCTATATAAGACTCCAAAAATTGAAGTGATGGAATTTTGTTTCCAGGAAGATGTATAAAAGACTAAAATACAATAAGAGCCAAAAAAGAATCTAACGCAATGTAAGAAGGTTGATAAAAATAGATATTAAATATAAGTTGTCTTGGTTTGTTTCCGGGCACTTTTGATGTATTTACAACTATGCTATCAAAACTTGTGAATTCAATATTGCCAATTAATTTCAACTTCAAGGGATATATTTTCAAAAGTTGTGCGGCAAACTGCGTGTGTGAACCGAACCCGTTGGGTCTTTTCTCTCAAGCCTCTTTTTCTTCACTCCAAAGCATTTTCTCAATGCTTCTTTGCACATGGGCGGATAGAACGTAATGCGTCCCTACTAACCTAGAACATGCACACAACGTCTGGAAAATTCCTAAGTATTTGATGACTTCGGTGTTGATTACTCAACCTATCACCTCGTCCTAGGCACACCGCTACAACAAAAAACAGTGGATAGCATTTTACGTTTTGTATAACGCTTCATGATGTGTTAGATTCAGGTGCGAATAAACAGCATTCCAAGGATAAAATCATACCAACTCAAGCAGCAATCTGGCTACAGTCGCCATCAGGACAGCTATTTACGCATATAGATCTAGGAACTCCTTACACACAAAGCCACAGCCGATGGCATGGATAGACCATCCGAGACTAAACACTTTCTTAAACCTACACGAATTAACAGCCTGTTCTTATTTGCTAAAGGGGTAGATGGTAGAACTTCATAAGGATGTAACAAACAGCTCAAGCAGCGGCTCCCTCGTGGAGAAGCATCTGATCGAAATGCCAAACGCCTGCAAAAGCACCCAAAAAATGTTTATAGTGGACCAACCGATAACAAAATATACTCGGAAAAGTATATTCAACTAGTTCAGACAAAAGAATTAATTGGTACAAGCTCGCGATTTATAGATTGACACAAGTGTTGACATAAACATAATTAAGATTCATAAAGTTGCCCAGAAAGTGAGGCTAGTATGTAAAGACTGAAAATTGAACCATACCATGGCCTTTGCCAACCCTTCTCAACTGGGCAACGTACTCTGACATTTTCTTAATAGCATCCACCTGAGAACAAAAGAACCCAAGTGTCCATGTGACAAGAAAGAGCCAGTATACAAATTATGATGGAACCGATTTTCAAGAATAGGAAAACAATAAAGTGAAAAAAATATTACTTGCTCAGATAAAAACTCGCTTTCAATAAAATCAGCCATTTGAACATCATGATTCTCCTCGGCCACCTGTGTCATCGGCAAATTACTCCAACCTCAGAGCTTCGAAAACAAGTAAATGGACAATCAAAATTGAAATGAATGAATAAAAAGAATTCCATTTTCCCGTAAAATCTTTAAATTACCTTATGTAAATGCAGAAGCTTCTCGTTTGTTAGCTTCTCAAGAGCCAATGCTAGCTCCATAGCTGTTTTTTATAAAAAGAGACATCTTAAATCATTTAGAGCATTGAGAAAACGACAATCATATGTATCAACTCATTTACAATCAAAATTTTAAACTTAAAAAATAGCGACCCTGAGTGAACGACATACTTAGTGGATCACTACCTCATAAATTCTAAACAAGTTTTGATAATTAGTGTACACAAAGCATATGCAACAAAGTTAAACGACACAATCTAGTCTATAAATACAAAGAATCAAGTCCATTCGTTTTCATTAGTAAGAAAACAGATCTAATCGAATCAAGCAAGTACATGCTCGGACAGACGTATGAGATGGAAAAAAAGAATTTAAACATCAATTTGCAAGTAAAGAGAGAACAGAAACCAATCTAAGCCTTAATAAGAATAAGAAAGAGCAGGCAATACAATCCTCAAATAAGTCGATAAACTATCCAAAAAAAACAGCTCAAATACATATCTAAATGGGATACTCGAAAGAATCGTATACCATACAGAGCATCTCCTTTTTCAACGTGGTCATACTCAGACAGTGGCATCACAATGGACTGAAGTTTAACCCTACCACCACGCTTATTCTACATGTATCCAAAGAAATTGCCATCAACAACCACAACAAATTACCCAAAGAATTATAGCAAACGGTAAAGCCCAACGGAGATAAATACCTGGTACTCCATAAATTTCTCCGCATGCTCACGCTCTTCCTCACTCGCTTCCTTGAAAAAGCTGCAACAAACAAAACCATAAACACAAATAAAAAGAGGGAGAAGGAAACCCAGAACTAAAAATATGCAAATGACTGGGTTAGTACTTGGCAAGGCCTTTGAGCGCAACATTGTCTCTGTCAAAGTAGGCAAACATTGCATGGTAGACATAAGAAACATTGTACTCAACACTGCAAGGAAAAAACGCAGCACAAACAGGATAGTGGGCAACAGAATACAACAATATTTGACAAAAGAAATGAGGAAGAGATCAACAAATCAGGGACACAAAAAAGCATTACCGAGAAAATTTTTCCATGTTGAAAACAGAGGAATCTATGGAGATAATTACCCAAAACACCAAAACCAAACCCATAAAATAAAATAAAATATCAAATCAGAAAATATGAAATAGATAGCAGGAACCACACTTGATCTGTTCATTGATAGCAGCCTCACAGTCGCCGGCATACTTTTGGCGGGCGAGCGAGTCCTGGGGCACGGAAGGGACCAGCTTCAACTCCTTCTTCACCTCCTCAAACGGCTCGAACACCACACCCGCGAGCGGTCGGCTATTGGACTCCTTGGCGGCCATGGCCACCACTCCCCCATCTTGTCCGGTTCCCCTCCCGGCCTTCACAAAACAGGCCCAGCTGGGGCCAAACTGCGCACCAAATGAAGAACCAAAAGATGGGTTTTGACCGTCTCCATGAGAGGAGAAAGATAAGGCAGCAGAGACCTTGAGCAGCATGGCTGATGGCGATGAGAGGGGAGGTAGAGAGATGGAAAGAGGACGTGGTGGTGGTGGTGATCAGAAAGAGGATAATATATAGGGAGGGAAGGGTTAGGGGTGGTTGGGATGGATGACAAATGGACGATTGAGAGGATGTGAGTTGTGGAAGCGCGTGGCTGGCTCGTGTCTGCACTGTAAGCGTGTCCATCTGTTGGTAAGGGAAAAATATCTACATTTGATTTAACCCCCACTTTGTTTTTTTCCTTAATACATTTTCAAAAGTGGCTTTTCCAATTTTGATGCTCCACGTTAGATTGATTGATTGATTATTTTTACAGGGCCGTCTCAGTACTTTTGATCGGTTTACTTTAATGTATAATCCTTTTTTTAAAAATATATATCAGCTTATTAGGTCAAATCAATATTAGTCGGACAATGAAAGCAATTTTACTTAAGATGTTGATAAATGATTATATCTCCTCTTAACTTATGTGGGTGTATGCATACTCATTGGTCCTAAGCAATAAAAGGTTCTTAGTGAATGGTTAACATGTTTTGATGATACTTGACTGATAAATTAAAGAATAAGAAACATATGATCTAATGATACTAGTAATCTACGGAAATAAGTTCATAACACCGATGTTAATTAGGGGCTTTGGGTTTTGGCAAAGGATATTTCGAGATTTTTTAGGAGGGATCTTATAAAAATAACTTGTAAGTAGATGGTTTTCACTATTTTGCCTTAAGGCTTTAATTCCTTCCACACGTATATTACTTATAACAAACTTTTGAACAGTTTGACAAACTAATAGCACATTAACAATAGAACAATCTAGAGGAAATCTATACTAATATATAAAATGGGGGCTTTTAATACTGTTCTGCTACGTATTCTCTAATTATTTTGTAACCTTTTGTTTTCAATTAGTAAAAATTTTGCTTTTCTATTATAATTAGGATTTGTTTCGAATCCTTTAATGGTTTTCAATATTTTTGGGCAAAATAACATATTAAGACTCGTTATAATGCAGTGTGGGTGTGTTATTAGTTAGAGTACATGTCATTGTGTGTTATGGTGAGTAATATATTTTATGAGAATTTTCCACATTTTTCTAAATTTTTTTAGGATTTATTACAAACTAATTATAATTTTGACTTAAGTAGGAATAGAGTCAATACTTATTTACGAGTTTGCCACCAGAGTGTTTCTTCTCCCTCCCGACACTTCCTCACCCCAAACCCCATCGGCGTCGCCCCTGTGTTGTCACCACCGCCACCCTAGCGCGGATCGATGCCGCCTCATCCCTCCGTATCATCGCCGTGCTTCCCCAACCAACCCTGGCCACCGCTTTGCCACCATGACATTGGGATCGCCCCATGAACACATGACATTCCCCGAGTCGATTCGTCACCACAGCCATGACGTCGACGACCACCTCCTCGACCTCCCGACCTTTTCCCTCTACCTAGCACCACTGTCGAAGCCAGTCGTGGGCCCGATCGGAGAGACTGACCACCCTGGCCAAACTCGTCACCATCGTCGACGGTCATCGGTGCCGCTTCCGTCCTCACCGCCACCACCATTGGATCGAGCTTGTTGAGCTGGTACCAACGGTAATCCGTACCACTACCACCTTGTCGGTCATCGGAAAACTATCGGAAAGCTACTGGAAAATTGCCAAAATTTGCAGGAAAACCGTCGGAACCTATCGGAAAACCATATTTACTGGAATTCGTCGGATCTTCTGCTGAGTTCACCCAGTCGAATCTGATCAAACATTGAACTCCGCCGAGCGCCACATTCGAGCTCCGAGATGTGTAACGAAACCCTAACTGTCACCGATTGCTGACAACAAGAGGTATCATTACCTCCAATTTAATTATTTAAAATTGATTATTATTAGCACAACATGCTAGGATCGATTGTTTGATATGATGAATGCTTGATTGTGAATGAAGTGATGGTTTGCATGACTTGTGTGATAGTGAATGACCATTCGTGATCTAATTAAGTAAAGTAAATCTAGGCATGCAAACTGACTACAACATAACTTAAAAAAATATAATAAAAGTTGTATGGATAGGATGAGTTAGAGTTATTTCTACATTGATAATTGTTTGATTGTTGACGGATGATGTTTGTGTTGTGAGAGTGTTGATTGTGATGAGTTTGATGCATCATTCCATAGCAGGTGTTAGCTTTTAGATTTGATGTGTAGGGACGGAGTAGGAGCTTAGCGCCTAGGCCCGAGGACCCGATTGGAGCATCTACCAAGTCCGTTTAGAACTCGTTCTCTGTTTTACACTATTTTATTATGTATTTGATTTATCATGTGCAGGATGAGTTAAGTGGTGTTTTATTGGATTCCACTTAACTCGGGCCATTTAGCCAATAGTTTTTTGGATTAATAACCCTCGAGGTTCAGATCCCTTAAGACAGTTTTTGAAATTAAGATCCACTCACAAGTTGCCTTCAGGCCTATTGTATAAATCCCAACCCAGGCCATATATATATATATGGTTTTCCCATTTTTAGTGAGAGATGGAATGAGGGTTGTCGACGGCCACATCTTGAGATAGGGCGTGTGCTCATCAAAGCGAGCTCGTGGAGCTTCGGGGAAGCAACCCACTTCAGTTCCTGAAGGAGATCTTGACAACTCCACCTTTGAGTTCTTCAAGACCCGAAGGAAGTGTGGAGTGTAACACCCAGTTTCGGCTCACCTGTGAACCGACCCGAAAATGTCACCGGCGACCGAACCGTTCACTAATCTACTGGGTTCGGTTAAGCCGACCCGGATCTGTCCTCGGTGTCTCAAGATGGAGATGCAAACATGAAATGCATGGATGGGATGCGTGGGTTCTAACGGAGACCTACATGCATGCCATGACGTGCAAGCAAAGACAAGATAAAATAATAAATGAGAAACCAAAAGAAAATATATACTATTTTATGAAAATACGGTAACACATAATAATCTACCATGACATTCAATCATTATCTCATTCGTTTTTATCTGAGCCGAGTCTGAACTCCAAGGCTCCCTACTCATTCATATTTATCAGTTTGTTTCATAACAAGTAATTCATTCACGCAAACACATCAAAATTATCATTTACATAACAATAACACACCATCATTATACATACATTACACGCGGCAGGTACATGTGTGCGCGGTTCCGTGCTGCTCCTCCGCAGTCCCGACGGCTTTCATCGCTCGCATTCCTCACCTACATATATATAGAAAAACCGTCAGTAACGAATGTTACCGGCCCGGAAAATAACTAATATCAATCTGGCGCAGGAGAGCAAACTCTCCTGTTGAATCAAAACCATATACTTCCTCAAGAACTCTCATCAGGGCACATATGGGAGCCGTCGCTGTCGGGTCGACAACGTCCCCCTTTCTTTCTCATTCTCATACCTTGGCCATTTCTCTATCGCTTCTCGCATCAAATTTCATTCCTTACCGCCCTCTGCACCTTCCATATTACTCCTGGCCTTGAGCACAAAGGCCGAGCACTCTCAGGCAGTCGCCTTCAGTACCCTTTGAACCACAAGTCTAGACATGCGCTGCATTGCAGTACCCGTAAACCTCCACACTTCTCCGGGTTTGAGGAACTCAAAGGTGGAGTTGTCCGGATCCTTCGGGAACGAAGTGGGTTCTCCCCAGCTCCAGAGCCCGCTCTTCCGAGCACACGCCCTATCTGAAGACGTGGCCGCAAGTACCCCTCATCCCATCTCTCACCGAAAACACGAAAACTATACATATATGGGCCTGGGTTGGGATTTATACAATAGGCCCGAAGGCATCGTAAGCTGGATCTGAAGTTCGAAAACAAACTCGAGGGATCTCATCCTCGAGGGTTATTAATCCGAAATAAAACTGTTGGCTAAATGGCCCGAGTTAAGTGGGATCCGATAAAACGCCACTTAACTCGTCCTGCACATGATAAATCAAATATACAATAGAGTAGCGTAAAACAGAGAACGAGTCCTAAACGGACCTAGTAGAAGCTCCAAACGGGTCCACGCGCCTAGGCGGCGAGCTCCTACACCGTACGTACACAATCAAGCTAAAAACTAACGCCCGCATGATGAATCACACATCCTATAGCATGCACACACAATCAACACAATCACGCATCAATCAACACACATCAACCTATATCAATTCTAGCAAGCCTACTTAGGCTAATTTGCATTAGATCATGATCATTACCTAGTTACCCTAATTTATTTCTTAGCCTCCATTTTTAACACCACTCAATCAAGCAAATTTCACATTTTATCCTTAATCAAATCTACATTTATATATATTATTATAACATACAATTCACCAATCCTAGCATGCAATTCTAATAATCAATACTTTCAAATAATTAAATTAAAATAAATTATACCTCGCGTCGTCGAAAATCGGCGACGGCTAGAGTTTCCGTTTCGTGGCTCGAAACTCGAATTCGGCACCTAGCGGCGTCCGAAGTCCGATCAGATTGGACCAGGTGCGTTCGGCGGATGATCCGGCGAATTTCCCACGAATCCAATTTTCGGCGGTTCCGGCGGTTTTCCGGCGAGTGTCGGCGGTTTTCTGGCGGTTTTCCGGCGACGATTCGGGACGGAGCAATCAGGGGGTCTATCGGCACCAGCTCGACGAGCTTGGTCCGATGGCGGTGTCAAACAAGGTAGCCGAGGTGGCGATGGCCGTCGACGGCTGCGTCGAAAATGGGCGGCGGTGGCGGCGTGCTCCGATCGAGGCTGCAGCCGGCCTCGACGGTGGTCGGGATGGTGGGGGAAACGTCGGCGACGGCGAGGGGGTGGTCGTCAGGGCCATAGCGGGGGTGGCGCGGCCCGGACGGCGGCAGAATCCGGCTCAGAGTGGCGACGGCCGAGGTGGTTTCGTGGGGCGATTCTGACGTCGTGGCGGCGAGATGGTGGTCGGGGTGGGTCATGGCGGCACGGCGACTGCACGGCGGGGCGGGGCGGCGTTGATCGGCGGCAGTGCGGTCGGCAGCGGCGGCGGCAGCGACGACCGTGGGCGGCGTGGCTAGGGTTTGGAAGGGTAAGTGTCGGGAGGAAGAAGAAGTATTCTCAATGGCAAACTCGTAAATAAGTATTGACTCGATTCCTACTCGAGTCAAAATAATAACTAGTTCGTAATAAATCCTAAAAAAATCTAGAAAAATATGGAAAAATTCCATAAAATAAAACAAACACAACAACATCCAAATGGCATGCTCTATAACTAATAGCCCATCCGAATATAATCCAATGCATCCTAATGCGTTATTCGGCCTAGAACTATTCTACGATCAAATAAAAATAACAATCAATACTGCATACCTCCATATACTTGATAACCCATTTTTCATCATCTTTTAGGCGTTATCATCATACATTTGAGCATACATGACCCTCATCGCTCATAACTCACAGCTGGCCTCAACTCAGCTGGCGGTCCATGAAGCTGACTCGACTCGAACCGACAGTTGAACCGACTTGTTCACTCCCGTAAAACTCTGACTCGAGTCACGGGTTTTACAACCTTCCCTCCTTAGAAAAATTTCGTCCTCGAAATTTTAGCTAAGGAAGTTTCAACCATGTTCCTCATCTAAATGTACGTGTTGGCGTAGTATCTGGTTGTGAAGCTGGTTGCTCGAACAACTTCGGGTATCGCTTCCTCATCTCATCTTCTCGTTCCCACGTAGCTTCTTCAACTCCTCGTCGGGTCCATTGCACTCGTACTAGGGGAACTTCTTTTCCACGGAGAATCTTCACTCTTCGGTCCACGATTTGGACTGCATCCTCTGGGTACGTCAGGTCCGGTTGCAGCTCTACCTCTTTGAAGCTGACAAGATGAGAGTTGTTAGGGTGATACTTCTTCAACATTGACACGTGGAAGACATCATGCACAACTGATAGGTGAGGAGGCAATGCTAGCCTATATGCCACTGGTCCAATGCGCTCAATCACGTCAAAGGGTCCAATATAGCGCGGACTGAGTTTCCCTCGCATCCCGAATCTCGTGTTTCCCTTAGTCGGAGAGACCTTCAGGAGAACGTGATCTCCTAACGCGAAATGAACCTCACGTCTGCGCTGATCTGCGTAACTCTTTTGTCTATCTTGAGCTGACCTCATTCTTCTTCTAATCCTCATTACCACCTCTTGTGTCTGCTAGATCATTTCTGGCCCAACTACTACTGGTTCGCTGCCCTGCACCCAACACACTGCGGATCTGCATGGTCTACCGTACAATGCTTCGAACGGTGCCATTCCAATTGTGGCCTGATAGCTGTTATTTTAGGAGAATTCCACCAGAGGTAGGTGTTCTTCCCAACTCCCTCCGAAATCTAGGATACATGCGCGAAGCAAGTCTTCCAGGGTTTGTATGGTTCTTTCCGTTTGTCCGTCTGTTTGAGGATGGAAAGTTGTGCTGAATCTCGATTCTGTGCCCATAGCTGCCAGAAAAGCCTTCCAAAATCGCGATATGAACCTCGGATCCCTGTCTGATATGATCTCCCGTGGTACACCGTGTAACCTGACTATCTGATCTCTATACAGCATAGCCAATGTGGTCAGTGGGTAATCCATCCTGATCGGTATGAAGTGTACGCTCTTTGTAAGTCGATCCACTATGACCCATATCGCATCCTTTTGTTGGCGGGTCTTAGGTAAACCAACTACAAAGTCGTAAGCTACACTCTCCCACTTCCACTCTGGAGTTTCCAACGGTTGTAGCATTCCACCTGGACGTACGTGCTCGGCTTTCACTTGCTGGCATACCAATCATCTAGCCACTGTATCGTATACTTCTCTCTTCATTCTTGGCCACCAATAGGTTCGTCGGACATCATGGTACATCTTCACTCCACCTGGGTGTACTGAGCATCTCGACGTGTGAGCTTCGTGAAGAATAGTACTTCGAAGTCCGGGATACTCTGGAACATTAGGCACGAATAGTCGGCCTCTCAATCTGACTAATCCGTCTGTATCCCTGGCCAATTCCTGATGTGTTCCGTGTTCCAACCATTGCTTCAACTGCGGGTCTGCCTCTTGTGCAATCCGAATCTGCTCAAGCACGCTTGGCTGAATCGTAAGTCGCGCCATCATCCCAACTAACTGTCTCTGGCTCGTAGTGTGCTCGGTCACTGACAATGCTGCTAATCCTGCAGTGTACAAGAATCCTGGCTTCCTGCTCAATGCATCGGCTACCACATTCACCTTGCCCTCATGGTATGCTATGTCGACCTCGTAATCAGCTAACATCTCCAACCATCTCCTCTGTCTGCTATTCAGATCCTTCTGCGTGAAGATATATTTCAGACTCTGGTGATCAGTTAGAAGTCTGAAAGATGTCCCATATAGATAGTGCCTCCATATTCTAAGAGCGAATATGACTGCAGCAAGCTCTAGGTCATGAGTAGGATAGTTACGCTCATGCACCTTGAGCTAACGAGATGCATAAGCAATAACCTTATCCTTCTGCATCAAAACACAACCTAAGCCAATCCCTAAGGCATCAGTATACACTACAAAATCCTCATGTCCCTCAGGCAATGCGAGGATAGGCGCCGAAGTCAACCTCTCCTTTAGCATCTTGAAACTCCGCTCACATTCGTCTGTCCATATGAACCGTTCCTCTTTCCTAGTCAGTCGCGTCAGAGGGGCTGCTATGGAAGAGAAGTCCTGAATGAACCGTCTGTAGTATCCAGCCAATCCCAGAAAACTCCGAACCTCCGTAGGTGTCTTCGGTTGTTCCCACTGCACTACTGCCTCTATCTTAGCTGGATCCACTGAGATGCCTGATGCTGAGATGATGTGGCCAAGAAAATTCACCTCTGACAACCAGAAGCTGCACTTCGAAAATTTCCCATACAACCTATGCTCTCTCAGTGTTTGCAACACAATCCTCAGGTGTTGCACATGTTCTTCCTTAGATGAAGAATATACCAGTATGTCATCCACAAAGACGATCACAAACTGGTCCAAGTACTGATTGAACAGTCTGTTCATCAAGTCCATAAATGTTGCTGGAGCATTGGTCAATCCAAACGGCATGACCAGAAACTCGTAGTGTCCATATCTCGTCCTGAACGCAATCTTCGGGATGTCTTCTGCTCTAATCCTCAGTTGGTAGTATCCTGATCTCAAATCAATCTTCGAAAAGACAACTGCTAAGCTCAACTGGTCAAATAAATCATCAATACGAGGAAGAGGGTATCTATTCTTAACCGTTGCATGGTTTAGCATCCTATAATCTATGCATAACCGCATGCTTCCATCCTTCTTCCTCACAAATAGCACTGGTGCGCCCCAAGGGGAAACACTCGGTCTGATGAATCCTTGGTCCAACAGTGTCTGTAGCTGTTCCTTCAGTTCCTTGAGCTCCAGAGGTGCCATCCTATACGGAGCTCTCGAAATTGGGGCTGTGCCAGGCGTCAACTCGATGGCAAGATCCACCTCTCTGTCTGGCGGCAATCCAGTAATCTCCTCAGGAAATACATCTGTAAATTCGCAGACCACTGGAATCTCCTCTATACTCGGTTGTTCCCCTGGTCCACTCTGCTTAGTCAAAACTAACGCTGTCATTATCAGTTCACTGCCTCTATCCAGTTGTCTCACTGCACTCTGATAGGATATCCATCCTTGCTCCCTATCTCGGCCCTGACCTTGGAAGAAAAAACGGCGCCTTCGATGGCGGAAAGTCACAGTCTTCCTTCGACAATCTATCACTGCTCCTTGCTTGGACATCCAATTCATTCCAAATATCACATCAAATTCTTGTAGCTTGAATAGTATCAAATCGGCTACAAGTTGTCGTTGTTGAATCTCAACAGGGACATCACGTACACACTCGCCCGTAGCTATTACACTACCGGTGGGGGTGGACACTAACAGTGAATGTCCTAACTCCTCTATCTTATATCCTATCCTATTAGTGTGCATGTACGAAATGAAGGAGTGCGTACATCCAGAATCAAACAAGACACGTGCAGGTACAAGGCCTACGGAAAGCGTACCTGTCATGACCGTCGTATCCTCAAGGGCCTCTGCTACGGTGGCTGCGTACATCCTTGCTGGTTGCTGCTGCTCTGGTGCAGATGGTGCGGCCTGATTCTGAGCTAACTGTGGTTGTGGCTGTGCCCTACCCGTCTGCTTCCTAGTCTGTCCTGCAGCCATGTACCCTCTCTGATCTGGTCCCCTTTGCTGCCGTCTCGGTGGTTGTTGGTCTCCACCTCTCTGGCCTTGTCCATGGCCCTGTTGGCCTCTCTGCTGTGACTGCTGCTGGGGAGCTGGAAGTGCAAGTCTCTGTTGAGGCGCTGGGAGTGTCAACTGCTGGCCCTGGCTAGTCGGACACATTGCAGCCCAATGTCCCGGTTGACCGCAACTGTAACAGGCCCTAGTGCCTCCTCTGCACTCTGCGGCCCTATGTCCTGGCTGACCGCAGTTGTAACAAACCCTAGTACCTACTCTGCACTCTGCGGCTCGGTGCCCTGGCTGACCGCAGTTGTAGCATACATTTCTGCTTGCTCTGCACTCTCCCCAATGATGGCGTTGGCAACTCTGACAGAATGGGGCTCTGCTGCTCTGTACCTGGCCATCCATGGCTCTCATGGCTACTGGCGCATCTACACGTCGTCTCTGCTATGCCCCCTGCTCTGGCTGATATGGCCTCGGATGTTGCTGCCTCTGGTCGACATCTCGACGTGGTCGTGTAGCTATCACCTGCTCTGCTTCACCTGCAGCTCTCACTACGTCACCGAGGGTAGTAAACTTCCTATCCAAGTATGCCATCCGAATCTCATGATGGAGGCCTTCATAGAAGCGCTCTATTCTTCTTCCTTCGGTTGGAACCAAATCTGGTGCAAATCTCTCCAACGCTCTAAACCTCGTCTCATACTGTACTACGGTCATAGGCCCTTGCCTCAACATCTGGAACTCTCGTTCCTTCCTTCTCCTAACATCTGGTGGAAAATACTTTCCATCGAATTCCACTCTGAATTCCTCCCAAGTGATGTCCTGAGGCTGGCGATGAGCGAATACAGAATTCTGCACCGAACTCCACCATATCCTCGCTTCGTCTTGGAATGCTCCTGTGACGACGCGCACTCTGTGTTCTACGGGGCATGCCATACTATCAAACACTCCTATGGCCGACGATATCCATAGGAATGCCTCCTCAGCATCCAACTTCCCAAAGAAAGGTCGTCCGCCATTCTTCACGAATCTCTCATATTGCCACAATTCCAAACTCCTCACGTCTACAGATCTATTTGATCCCTCTGCTTGCTCATAACGAGGAATCTGTGATCCCGTACCAACTGGTACACTGTCACCTCCAACTGCTCCACTCCCCCTACGGTTTGCCCGCTGCCCGCTATCGTAGGTCCACCGGCGTCCTGTCTCATCCTTGCTTGAAGTGGGGCAACCAGAGGAGCTGTTGCGGGGTAGCTCCCTGTTGCAGCGGTGGAGGAGGAGGCGGTGGCGGAGGGCCCATGGGTGCCACTGGCTCTCCTTGCGCCTCTTCATCCACGACTGGTCTCTTCTCTGCTCTAGCCACTGATAGAGCTATCTCGTTCTCAACTCAGCCTAGCTATTGCAGCATCCCTTTCCTGTCGACTACTCCCACTGCGGTGACTGTCGCATCGAATGTCTCGATGATGGCTCTCACCACGTCGGCTAGCTGAACTGGCACACTAACCTCTACTGGTGGCATGGCAGTCTTAGGTTGACTGGAGGCGGCGTCACTGTGAACAGGGCTAGGACTGTCCTGTCTGGCTACTAGAGGCGATGGGGTCTTAATCTGCGTCCGGCGGGTCTGTCTCACCATCCTGCTAGTAGTTCCTGCTCTAGTCTACTCGCCTGTCACACTACCGATTTGTAAGGAAATCTACAATCAAAAACATTAAAACAGAAAAATAGCTGTCGGAACAGCTTGGAGCAGCTTCGGCACACATGTAACCTGTAACGCATCTACCATCTTAATCAACCAAGGGTTAGCTCTGATACCACTATTGGTATCAGAGAACATATGCCAAGAGTTGGCTCTGATACCACTATTGGTATCAGAGAACATATGCCTTGGGTTGGCTCTGATACCATTATTGTAACACCCCATTTCGGCTCACCTGTGAACTGACTCGGAAATGTCACCAGCGACCGAACCGTTCGCTAATCTATTGGGTTCGGTTAAGCCGACCCGGATCTACCCTCGGTGTCTCAAGATGGAGATGCAAACATGAAATGCATGGATGGGATGCGTGGGTTCTAACGGAGTCCTACATGCATGCCATGACGTGCAAGCAAAGACAAGATAAAATAATAAATGAGAAACCAAAAGAAAATATATACTATTTTATGAAAATACGGTAACACATAATAATCTACCATGACATTCAATCATTATCTCATTCATTTTTACCTAGAGCTGAGTCTGAACTCCAAGGCTCCCTACTCATTCATATTTATCAGTTTGTTTCATAACAAGTAATTCATTCACGCAAACACATCAAAATTATCATTTACATAACAATAACACACCATCATTATACATACGTTACACGCGGCAGGTACATGTGTGCGCGGTTCCGTGCTGCTCCTCCGCAGTCCCGACGGCTTTCATCGCTCGCATTCCTCACCTACATATATATAAAACAACCGTCAGTAACGAGTGTTACCGCCCCGGAAAATAACTAATATCAATCTGGCGCAGGAGAGCAAACTCTCTGGTTGAATCAAAACCATATACTTCCTCAAGAACTCTCATCAGGGCACATATGGGAGCCGTCGCCGTCGGGTCAACATCGTCCCCCTTTCTTTCTCATTCTCATACCTTGGCCATTTCTCTATCGCTTCTCGCATCAAATTTCATTCCTTACCGCCCTCTGCACCTTCCATATTACTCCTGGCCTTGAGCACTATAACGACCCAGCCTAAAGTGCAACGTAATGGGCTAAGTCATTTCTTTAAAATGGGTACACCAAAAGTTAAAGATCTCTAGTCCATTCCCACTTATAAACAGGATCTTCTCCCAGTAGGTATTAGATGTGGGACTAAGTTGAGGGATCTCACAATCCACCCACATTAGGAAATTTCGTCCCCGAAATGCCTATTCTTGGCCCGTTGCTATCCCCAGCCCAGGTCCTTTCTGGCCCGTGACCGGCAGCCTAGCCAACGTTTCTATTCTTGGGCCGTTGCTAACCCCAGCCCACGACCTTTCTGGCCCGTGACCGGCGGCCTAGCCAATGTCCCTAGTCCATCCCACCATCTAACACGGAACCAGGTCGGCTCTGATTCCATTTGTAATGACCCGCCCAAGTGCAACGTAATGAGCAAGTCATTCTTCAAAATGGTACCCGGAGCTAAGATCTATAGTCCATTCACTTATAAACAGGATCTTCTCCCAGTAGGTATAGATGTGGACTAAGTTGAGGGATCTCACAATATTGTGAGATCCCTCAACTTAGTCCCACATCTAATACCTACTGGGAGAAGATCCTGTTTATAAGTGGGAATGGACTATAGATCTTTAACTTCCGGGGTACCCATTTTAAAGAAATGACTTAGCCCATTACGTTGCACTTTGGGCTGGGTCGTTACAAATGGTAATCGGAGCCGACCTGGTTACGTGTTAGATGGTGGGCTGGACTAGGGACGCCTTGGCTAGGCTGCCGGTCACAGGCCAAAAAGATCATGGGCTGGGGCTAGCAACGGGCCAGGTATAGGCATTTCGGGGACGAAATTTCCCTAATGTGGGTGGATTGTGAGATCCCTCAACTTAGTCCCACATCTAATACCTACTGGGAGAAGATCCTGTTTATAAGTGGGAATGGACTATAGATCTTTAACTTCCGAGGTACCCATTTTAAAGAAATGACTTAGCCCATTACGTTGCACTTTGGGCTGGGTCGTTACAAGCACAAAGGCTGAGCACTCTCAGGCAGTCACCTTCAGTACCCTTTGAACCACAACTCTAGACATGCGCTGCATTGCAGTACCCGTAAACCTCCACACTTCTCCGGGTTTGAGGAACTCAAAGGTGGAGTTGTCCGGATCCTTCGGGAACGAAGTGGGTTCTCCCCAGCTCCAGAGCCCGCTCTTCCGAGCACACGCCCTATCTGAAGACGTGGCCGCAAGTAGCCCTCATCCCATCTCTCACTGAAAACACGAAAACTATACATATATGGGCCTGGGTTGGGATTTATACAATAGGCCCGAAGGCATCGTGAGCTGGATCTGAAGTTCGAAAACAAACTCGAGGGATCTTATCCTCGAGGGTTATTAATCCGAAATAAAACTGTTGGCTAAATGGCCCGAGTTAAGTGGGATCCGATAAAACGCCACTTAACTCGTCCTGCACATGATAAATCAAATATACAATAGAGTAGCGTAAAATAGAGAACGAGTCCTAAACGGACCTGGTAGAAGCTCCAAACGGGTCCATGCGCCTAGGCGGCGAGCTCCTACACCGTACGTACACAATCAAGCTAAAAACTAACGCCCGCATGATGAATCACACATCCTATAGCATGCACACACAATCAACACAATCACGCATCAATCAACACACATCAACCTATATCAATCTAGCAAGCCTACTTAGGCTAATTTGCATTAGATCATGATCATTACCTAGTTACCCTAATTTATTTCTTAGCCTCCATTTTTAACACCACTCAATCAAGCAAATTTCACATTTTATCCTTAATCAAATCTACATTTATATATATTATTATAACATACAATTCACCAATCCTAGCATGCAATTCTAATAATCAATACTTTCAAATAAGTAAATTAAAATAAATTATACCTCGCGTCGTCGAAAATCGGCGACGGCTAGGGTTTCCGTTTTGTGGTTCGAAACTCGAATTCGGCACCTAGCGGCGTCCGAAGTCCGATCAGATTGGACCAGGTGCGTTCGGTGGATGATCCGGTGAATTTCCCATGAATCCAATTTTCCGGCGGTTCCGGCGGTTTTCCGGCGAGTGTCGGCGGTTTTTCCGGCGACGATTCCGGACAGAGCAATCAGGGGGTCTATCGGCACCAGCTCGACGAGCTTGGTCCGATGGCAGTGTCAAACAAGGTAGCCGAGGCGGCGATGGCCGTCGACGGCGGCGTCGAAAATGGGCGGCGGTGGCGGCGTGCTCCGATCGAGCCTGCAGCCGGCCTCGACGGTGGTCGGGATGGTGGTGGGAAACGTCGGCGACGGCGAGGGGGTGGTCGTCAGGGCCACAGCGGCGGCGGTGCGGCCCGAACGGCAGCGGAATCCGGCTCGGAGTGGCGACGGCCGAGGTCATTTCGTGGGGCGATTCCGACGCGTGGCGGCGAGATGGTGGTTGGGGTGGGTCGTGGCGGCACGGCGGGGTGGGGCGGCGTTGATTGGCGGCAGTGCAGCGTCAGCAGCAGCGGCGGCGGCGACGACCATGGGCGGCGTGGCTAGGGTTTGGAAGGGTTAGTGTCGGGAGGAAGAAGAAGTATTCTCAATGGCAAACTCGTTAATAACTATTGACTCGATTCCTACTCGAGTGAAAATAATAACTAGTTCATAATAAATCCTAAAAAAAATCTACAAAAATATGGAAATATTCCATAAAACAAAACAAACACAACAACATCCAAATGACATGCTCTATAACTAATAGCTCATCCAAATATAATCCAACGCGTCCTAATGCGTTATTCGGCCTAGAACTATTCTACGATCAAATAAAAATAACAATCAATACTGCATACCTCCATATACTTGATAACCCATTTTTCATCATCGTTTGGGCATTATCATCGTACATTTGAGCATGCATGACCCTCATCGCTCATAACTCACAGCTGGCCTCAACTCAGCTCGCGGTCCATGAAGCTGACTCGACTCGAACCGACTGGTTCACTCCCATAAAACTCTGACTCGAGTCACGGATTTTACAGTGGAGGTTCATAGGTACTACAATGCAACGCATGTCTAGATTTGTAGTTTCAAAGGGTACTGAGGGCTCATGCTTGAGAGTACTCGGCTCCTATACATAGGGCCATGAGTAATATGGAGGACGTAGAGGGCATAAAGGAATGAAATTGATGCGAAAAGCGATCGAGAAATGACCAAAGTATGAAAATGAGAAAGAAAGGGGGACGTTGTCAATCTTGGTCGATGGCTCCCATATATGCCCTGATGAGTGTTCTATGAAAAAGATATGGATTTCTTTTCAACAGGAAAGTTAGCTCTCATGTGCCAGATTTATATTAGTTATTTTTTGGACCAGTAACACTTGTTACTAACGATTTCCTATTATATATGTAGGAATGAGAGCTGTCGAGACTGCGAAGGAGTAGGCACTGAAATCGCGCACAATACTTGACGAGTGTATGTAGTGACGATGACATGTATTGAACTGTGTTGATGAATTTGATATGCTATAACTGTGAATCTATTATGAGCATTTTGCATGTGAATGGAAATGGAAAGTGAAAAATGTGCAGGGTAAACTTTGAAGCAAGGACAACTAGAATGTGATGGAAAATGAAATTTTTGGATTATGTTTTGATGCCTGTCGATATAAATATATGATGTTTACTGTTGACAAGGTGGCCCCTATTGCGCTTTTAGGGGAAAAAATATAGAATTTTTATTTGAATTTCTTGCTTGTTGCATTGCCTTATTTTTGCTTGTACATCATAGCATGCATGTAAGATCACGTTAGAACCCAAGCATCCCATCCATGCATTCATGTTTGCAGTTCCATCTTAAGACGCTGAGAGTAGATACGGGTCGGCTGAACCGAATCCAATAGATTAGCGAACGTTTCTGTCGCCGGTGACATTTTGGGGTTGCTTCATGGGTGAGCTGGAATGGGGTGTTACAGATGTGGTATTAGAGCTAACCCTTGGTTGATTAAGATGGTAAATACGTTACAGGTTACATGTGTGCCAAAGCTGCTCCGAGTTGTACCGAAAGGTATTTTTTTGCCTTAATGTTTTTGGTTTATAGATTTTCTTACTAAACAGTGGTGTTATGTGGTGATCAGATTAGAGTAGAGAGTACCAGGAGGATGGTGAACCGGACTCGTAAGACACAGATTAGGGCCCCATCCCCTCCAGGGCCCAAACAGGAGAGTCTTGACCATGGTCACGTGACAGAGCATCTAGTCGACTGAGGACCACCATGCCACTAGCAGGGGCCACTGTGGTAGTTTCAGCTAGCCAACATGGTGAGAGCCATCACTGAGACAGTCATCGCGACCAAGGTAGTCGTTGTGACTGAGACAGTGGTTCTGACAGTTACCACACCAGAAGTAGTTGATAGGAGAGAGACGTAGCGATTGCCAGGTTCGTTGAAGCTCATATACAAATGCAGCAAAGTCAGGAAAAATTTATGAGACAAATGCAGAAGGATCAGGAGGAGGAGAGAGCTCAGGCAAATAGCCCTTTATATAGCCAAAGCTGAGAAGAGACTAGCAGTTGATAAAGTGGCACAAGGAGAGCTAGTAGTTCACATGGGCGCTCCACTGCTGCAAAGAGGGCTACTCCAACAATAGATCCTCTATTTGACCCACTTCAAGTGAGGATGAGACCAAACGTCGGTGGACCGCAGTAGCAAGTAACAAACAGACTGCAGTTAGAAGTAGAGCTGCGAGATTTGACAGTGTACTAGCTGATATAGGACCACAATTTCCACAGTACGAACGAGGAGAAGGATTGAATAAATCAGTGGATGCAAGGAATCTGGAGTTGTGTTAATACGAAAGGTTCATGAAGAATGGTGGATGACCTTTCTTTGAGAAGTTGGATGCAGAAGAGGCATTCCTGTGAATATCGTCAACCAGTAAGAGTGTTTGGTAGTATGGGATGCTTGATGGAGTACAGAGTGTAAAACCAGCGATTCGAGTCAGGGTTTTATATTTAGAACCAGTCGGTTCGATCGTTATTTTCGAGTCGAGTCAGTTTCACAATACGTGTACTGAGCCGACGCCAATCCTGTGTATAAACTATGAGGGTCATGCATACCCAAGTATATGATGATAGCGTCATGAACACAGCAGAACAGAATGAGTTATCAGAATATATGAGAGTATGCCAGTTATTTTTTTATTTTTAAATATAGTGGATCATAAAATTTGTTTTCGGCCGTTTACCGCGTTAGGGTAGTTAGGGTGAGTGATAGTTCTAGAGCATACCATTATGATGTTTTGGTGTTTGTTTGATTTTATGGGGTTTTTCCCGATTTTTTTAAGGATTTAATACACCTTAGTTATTATTCTTGACTCGAGTCGGATATGAGTCAAGTATTATTTACGATATTACAACCCAGGTTTTTTCTCACCCTCGACCTTTCTTCTTCCTTGTCCAAACCCTAGCCAAACCACCCTCCTCTTGTCATCGCTGCCGCTGTCGATGCTGGCCTGCAGACTATCGTCGCCGACTAGCCCCACATCGACGTTGCCATGCAGCCTCGAGCACCTCGGCCACCGCCAGGCTGCCGTGATGCCAGAATCGTCTTGACGTTGCGTTGCCAATTCTGTCGCCGGTGATCATCGCCGCCACAATCGGGTAGTAGCCTCAACATCCTCGACCACGCAACGACCTTTCCCGATCGGAGTGGAGCCTAATGCCACCCATGCTGGCCGGATCTAGTCACCCATCGCTACCGCCCCTGTTTTAGCCATTTTCCAGCAAGCCACCGCCTCCGCCGACCATGTCGACGCTGTAGGAGCATTGGGCTCGCTGAACCGGTTCCAATGGTACCCAATACCATTGCTATCCAGCTAGTAGATGCTGCAGGTGACTGCTGCTAGAAAACCGTCGGAAGTTACCGGAAAACCACTGAAACCTGTCGAAAAATTTCCGGAACATGTCGAAAAACCAGATTTGTCAGAATTTGCCGAATCTTTTGTGGAGTTCATCTAGTCGAACCCGATCGAACTTCGGACATTGACGAGCACCGGATTCAAGCTCCGAGACACGCGATGAAACCCTAGCCGTCACAGATGGCCGACGGCGTGAGGTATAATTACCTCTGAATTTATAATTTAAACTTGATGATTGTTAGCAGAACATACTAGGGTTGATTTATTGATGTGATTAATGCTTAATTATGGACGGAATGATGAGTTGCATGATGAGATTAAGTGTAAATGAAGAGTAAGTGATCTAATGAGAGCGTGATAAGTGACTACGACGTAACTTTGAAAAACGTAATAAAATTAGTATGAATAGGATGAATTAGAATTATTTTCACATCTATGATTAGTTGGCTGTAGTGGGATAGTGTTTGTATTTTGGAGTGTGATGTCCATTGTGTGTGATGCATCATTTAGTTAGCGGGCGTTAGTATTTAGTTTTAATGTGTAGGTATGGAGTAGGAGCTCGCTGCCTAGGCGCGATGACATGCTTCGAGCTTCTACTAGGTCCGTTTAGAACTCGTCTCTGTTTTACTCTACTCTATTGTATGTTTGTTTTAATGCTTGCAGGATGAGTTAAGTGGTTTGTTTAAGTGTGATGTCCATTGTGTGTGATGCATCATTTAGTTAGCGGGCGTTAGTATTTAGTTTTAATGTGTAGGTATGGAGTAGGAGCTCGCTGCCTAGGCGCGATGACATGCTTCGAGCATCTACTAGGTCCGTTTAGAACTCGTCTCTGTTTTACTCTACTCTATTGTATGTTTGTTTTAATGCTTGCAGGACGAGTTAAGTGGTGTTTTATCAGATCCCACTTAACTCGGGCCATTTAGCCGAACAGTTTTCCGGATTAATAACCCCTCGAGGATGATTTCGAAAACAAGATCCACCACAAGTTGCCTTCAGGCCTATTATATAAATCCCTTCCCCGGCCTACATATATAATTTTATTGAGTTTTCAGTGAGACGAGAGATGAAGAAACCAATTGCACGTACCATGAGCGGATGCCGTGACAGTCAAAACGGGCTCTAGATTAGTACAGCAGATTGTTCCATTCCCGAGGGATCCTGACAACTCTACATTTGAATTCCTCACACCCGGAGAACATTGAGGTTTATGGGTACTGTTTAGTATAGCGCATGTCCGAACTTGTGGTTTAAAGGGTACTAAAGGCGACTGCATGAGAGTACTTGGCCTTTGTGCTCAAGGCTAGGAGAAATATGGAGGTAAGGAGAGGTCTTAGGATATGAGACCGGAAAATGAAGTAAGAAAATGCTGAGAGAGGCATCAGCAGCAACAGATCAGTCACCTCAGGATGCTACCGGGTCTGCAACCTAGTGGCTCCTCAGTAGGTGTCCTTCAGAGTGTTCACGAGGAGTATATGATGTTTTCTTTTATATGAGAGTTTGCTCTCATAGCCATCTTTTATAGTTATTTTTCTTTTCGGACCAGTAACACTTGTTACTGACGTATTTTTATACTATATGTAGGTAATGATCACGAGTTGGATGCGCCAGCCTGGACAGAGGAGCAATAATGTCGCTTGCACACATGTTAGTCGATAGAGTGATTAATATTTTGTTATGATGTTATTATATTATTGTGATGTGATTAAATGCTAAAATATGAGGACATGATGAGATGAAATAACAAGACATGATGACAGGAAAGGAAATGTGAATAGATTGCGCAGTGGAAGCATTATGGGCTGAGACCCAAGTTTCAAAGTGAGGTTACAGCATATTAGATTGTATGTGAATGAAATTGTTGATACATGCGTGTATATATATATATATTATTTTGATAAGGTGGCCCCTAATTGCAATTCTAGGGGAAATTCTGTTAGTTTTATTTCAGAATTTTTATTGATTTTGATCGTAATCGTATTGTTGTATGAATTACCGTGTATGTAATCCATGTAGTATCATGTTAGGATTTTGTGCATTTATCCATGCATGACGAGTCGTATCTTCATCTTAAGACGCCATGATTAGATCTGCACGGGTTGGGTTCAGATTAGCCAACCTAATTGGGGCATGTAATATGCCAGTTCGGTTCACGAGCATGGACCGGATTTGGGGTGTTATACAAAATACGCATCATTTGAGGGGCAATCCAAGATGAAGCTAGAGTATGGTGGGATTTAATGTAGAATTCCACATTTGCTCACCGTCAACCCAAGGACACTCATTGTAACACCCTAAATCCGGTTCACCCTTGTAAACCGAACCAGCATATTACAGGCCCCGGTTAGGTCGGCTAACTTGAACCTAACTCGTGCGGATCTAATCTCGACGTCTTAAGATGTAGATACGACTTGTCATGCATGGATAAGTGCATAAAACCCAAACATGATACTACATGGATGTCGTGCAACCTAAATTTCACATCATTACAATTACGATAAAAATTCTGAAATAAAACAGACAGGGTCTCCCTTAAAAGTGCAATTATGGGCCTACCCTGTCAAAATAATATATACATATAATATGTACACATGCTTCCATGATTTCATTCACACAAAATCTAACATATTATAAATTCATTCTGAAGCTGGGGTTTCAACCCACCACGCTTCTGCTGCGCATCTCTGAGCATGTTCACATTCTATCATGTCTCATGCATTTGAACATGTCATTCACAATATAATAACATAACAACACAATATTAAACATTCAGAAATCTAACATCTCTGTGTGTACAAGACCTCATTGCTCCTTCATCCAAGCTGGCTCCTCCAACTTGTGATTACTACCTACATATAGTAAAAAAATACGTCAGTAACAAGTGTTACTGGTCCGGAAAATAAAATAACTATAACAAGCTAGCTATGAGAGCAAACTCTCATATGAAAGAAAACATCATGTTCTCCACGTGAACACTCTGAAGGGCACTACTGAGGAGCCACTGGGATGCAGACCTGGTAGCATCCCGAACGTACTGATCTGCTGCTGGCACTGTGCCGCTCTCGGCACTTCTTTTTCAGTACTTCTCGTGAAACTTTATCCTAAGCCCTCTCCTTGCCTCCATATTTCTCCTGGCCTTGAGCACGAAGGCCGAGTACTCTCAGGCAGTTGCCTTTAGTACCCTTTGAACCACAAGTCCGGACATGCGTTGTACTAAACAGTACTCGTAAACCTCCACCTTCAAACGCGGAGTTGTCAGGATCCCTCGAGAATGAAACAGTCCACTGGCACTAATCCAGAGCCTGCTTTGACTATCACGGCATCCTCTACATGGTACGTGCAGTCGATTTCTCCATCTCTCGTCTCACAGAAACGTGAAAACTATATATATATAGGCTTGGGTAGGGAGTTATATAATAGGCCCGAAGGCAACTTTTGGTGAATCTTGTTTTCGAAATCAACGTCGAGGGATCTCATCCTCGAGGGGTTATTAATCTAGAAAATGTTCGGTTAAATGACCCGAGTTAAGTGGGATCCGATAAAATGCCACTTAACCCGTCCTGCAGACAATAAATCAAACATACAATAGAAAAGATCATAAAAATCAGAGAGAAGTCCTAACGAACCTGGTAGAAGCTCTAAGTGTGTCATCGCGCCTAGGCGGCGAGCTCCTACTCCGTACCTACACATCAAAACTAAATACTAACACCCTCTAACTCATGATGCGTCAAAATCAATGAATACCACACACGACATAATAATCATCCATCATAGTCAAATAATCTAAAAGAGAATAATCCTAACTCAAACTATTCATACTATATTTTATTCTGTTTCTCTAAATTACATCATGATTACTTATCATGCTCCAACTCATTTTATCTCATTAGCTCACTTACTATTCATTTACAATTCCTCAAATCATACCATCATTACTTCATCAGTAATTAGGCATTATCATGATAAATAATTAGTCCTACCATGCTATGCTAATAATCATCAATTTAAATAATCAAATTGGAGGTAATTATACCTCACATCATCGGCAATCGGCGGTGGCTAGGGTTTGGATGGGAAGGAAGGAGCTCGAATTCGGCGCTCTTCGGTGTCCGACGCTCGATCGGGGTCGACTGGGTGAGCCCCGCGGAAGATCCGGTGAATTCCGGCGAATTCCAGAAATTCCGGTTTTCCGATGGTTTTCAACGATTTTCTAGTAGCTTCTGGCGGTTTTCTGGTGACAGTTGCCGGCGGCGTCTATTGGCCGGAAAGTGGTCGTGTTGGGTGCCCTTGGAACCGGCTCGGCGAGCCCGACTCATCTACGAGGTCGACACGCGATGAAAAAAGCATAAAACAGAGCACCGGCGATGGGAGAAGAATCCGGTCGATCTGGGCGGCGCTGTCCTCCGTTCCGGTCAGGGAAGGTCATTGGGCGGTCAGTGGTGCCGAGGCGACCCCCTGATCGTGGTGGCGATAGTTGCCAGCGGCAAAATTGGCGACGCGGCCGAAACTTGGCCACGGCGCTAGGGACGGCGATTCCGGCGTCACGGCGGCCTGGTAGTGGCCGGGGCTGGTCGGGCGGCACGGCAACACTGTGGCGTGGGCCTGGCGATGATGATCGGCGGCAGGCTGACGTCGATGGCGGTGGCGGCGCAGCTAGGGTTTGTATGGGAAGGGAGGAAGAAAGGTCGGGGTGGAGAAGAAATGGTTGGATGGCAAACTTGTAATTAAGACTTGACTCGTCTCCGGCTCGAGTCAAGTATAATAACTAAGTTGTATTAAATCCTAAAAAATTCATAAAAATTGGGAAAAATCCCGTAAAATCAAACAACACCAAAAAAATCATAATGATATGCTCTAGAACTATCAACCCTCCCAAAATGCCCGTAACGCGTTCTAACGCAGTAAACGGCCTAAAACTAATTCTACAATCTATTATATATCATAATAAAAAAATGAACTGCATACTCTCATATATTCCGATAAGTCAATCTTTTTTACTGTGTTCATGATGTTATCATCATATACTTGGGTACACATGACCCTCATGGCTCATACACCAGACCGGCGTTGGCTCAGTACACGTGTTCTGAAACTAACTTGACTCGCGAAATAATGGTCGACCCGACCGGTTCTGAATATAAACCCCAACTCGAATTGTGGGTTTTACATTCTTCCCTCCTTATAAAAATTTCGTCCTCGAAATTTCAACTCAAGGAGGTTCTACTGAAAGTAGTTCCTGGAAGCTAGGATACATATCAGTCGTATCCTCTACTGCTTCAACAGTCCTATACATCCTCATTGACTGTAGTGGTGACGACGTGGCGAGTCCTGCTAGTGATGCTGACCATCTCAAACATGTTGGATTCTATACTTCCTGTGTTTGTTCTGACATTATCATCATCCCTCTCTTCTGTTCTGATCCCTACTGCTAACTTGGCGGAAAAACCCTAGGTCACCCCTAAGGGCCTATTGGGTTGGTCAAGCAGATACTCTAGAGTATCGCAAAGTTCTAATCTGAGCTATGTCTGGGAAAACTACGGTGAGGGTAAGACCTACCTGCTCGCATCTACCCATGTCCCTCTAATCCTCATCTATGTGGAAAGTCACCTACATGTACTCCCAGGAAATTCAATCCTAAGTCCTACAACCATCCTAAGGTATGCTATAAGTCTCCTGTTAGGTACGAGTGTATAGGCTAATGAGCTGCACGGCTCACTGTCGCCAGTCTAGATCCAACTCTCAGGTATCCCCATATAAGGAACTGGACCGCTCACTAGGTCCTAGTTGACTCGGTCCTCAGTCAAATATCTCACTCTGTTCTATAAGAGAACAAGGATAGCTGCCATGACTCTACTGCATTCTATGGCTCAGGTGACTATCTACACAGCCACTAACTACTATTGAAGGGAGGTGAGAACACCTGTACATACACAGCGTGTCTCAAGGAGTATGATGACATACTCTGCATGGGGCTGGAGAATCTGCATCTGGTCTGTGATGCACTTTGGTCAATGTATACTCATCTCAATAATCTGGACAACTGATAGTAGAACTGAAATATCTAGAGGGGTGAGTGGAAAGCTATCTGTCATCTTTGGGTTATAGAAAGGGAGGCTGAATCTCATGGAAATCTAGTCACATTGCTCAAGAACTCTCAATAGGGGACATCTCATCTTCACATGTGGTATCTGATGCAAGGTAAACAGGGAATCCATTAGGCCAAGAAAAACTTGCTACATATGTATGTCACTCTGATCTATGGTAAGGTTAGGGTGTCATGCAAATGGAAGGGGAAATAAAATCCCTATGTAGCGTACTAGGTGGCTAAAATCTCGGTAGGTCTATGGACTTGTCTCTAAGATCACCATGATTTACTATGCCACAGGTGATCAGTTTGTAGAACAGTCAATCAATGACAAATCTCAGAAATGGCTCCTAAGTGGCTCTAGTTCAATCAGCTAACAGTAGGCACATGTTTCTCGACACTGTACTAGTCACGCACTTCTAAACGGGCGGGGTTCAAACGACCCAAAGAACCACTGGTATCACTCTCAAGCAAGGCTACTAATCTTGACTCACATGGCTACTACCGCTGTGGTAGACTCTCAAGCAAGGCTATCAACCAAGATGAGCATACCCTGGTATCACTCCGTCTGGTCTGCACAGTCTGTTCTGTCTGAAGTCCCTATTTACATTGTTCTCAAGCTGGGGTGAGGTTTGTCATCCTAAGATCGGTCTGCCCATACCGACGTACACTGTAAACCCTAATCAGTACCATGAAGGTGCTTCTATACTCAGGGTAGGGCTCAACTCTATGTCTCAAGGTAAGGACCTAATCGTGCTGGCGAAACACAAGGGAATTGCTATCTCTTTGGAAAACACTCTCGCTGAACCCTCTATCTATGCCTCATACTAAGTCAACCTCCTATCGCTGGCTGGCCAATTGCTAAATGGGTTAAACTACGCGTGTGATCATCTACTAACCATCTTGTTTATGTATGCCAATTGTGGCCCATGGATGCCACATCATACAGTCTGTACCATCTAATCATTGTGACCGCCCATATGGAGGTCATACTGTCATGTTCCATGAATCTGTCCATACGCATCTCTATGAGACTGTAACTAACAATGTCTGATGGGGACATCTTGCAATATTCATCTGACCTAAGGGTGTTAGGTCAAGACAATGATTGCAAGAGAGCTGTGAAGTCGGATCCTATGCCATCTTATCGGAATAACCTCCGTTTTCCTTAACTCTTTTCTATTCTGCTGACTTCACTGTAACTATTCCTTGATCCTCAAACTCTATTCCTACTAAACCTTAACTAATCTACTCGGTCGGAGGATGAGCAATACATAGACGGCGGTAGTGCATCTGCAGTCAGTGGTAGTGAATCTCGGACGACAGTTGTGCGCCTCGGGTGGTGGTTGTGCAACTCGATCGGCGGTTGCGCACCTCGATCGTTGGTTGTGCACTCAGTCGGTGGTTGTGCACTCGGTCAGTGGTTGTGCACTCGGTCGGCGGTTGTGCACTACCTAGATGCAGAAATATCTAATCGTACTCATATGCATCGTAAATCTACTACTATCTCTACCATATCTTGGCTGCTATTAACACGGTTCAGGTTGTCCAATCATGCGTGTCTGATCCCGAGGGGTTTGGAGCATGATGCTGACACATATGATGGTCAACCTATGCTAAACCCCACTCTGATCTCCTGAAATTTAAAGTGGCTGCTTCTATCAATGCTAACTAGCCCTCGAACAGCAATCACTGATCTGGTGCCTTATCTTTGGTAGAATCTCGTCAAATGTCTGATCTCGTAGGCACTGGTGGTCCTGGTCTTTTCTTTATTATGTCCAAGCCTACATCTCACTACTCATCCTCATTCACTAGTATTTTCTAGAAGTGGTCCCTCTCAAGTTATCTACCCACTTCAAGCTCCTTCCCATTATGCACACCACGTTCCATGGAAGTAGGACTAATGTGGTGACATACAAAGGCCGGACACCTGGTCAACATCCAATTCATCCAAATCTCTTATGCGATGGACAGAATTAGTGGGTCTCTAAGCCCATCATGACAAGCCTATCAAATTCCTGCTGGCATCTACTGACATCCGAATCTGGTATAAGATGAGAACCTTATACCCTTTCTACCTCTACCACCATCACAACATTCCCTGCTCACATCTAACTTACCAACAATGTGATATCATCCCATAGAAATGACCTGTCAACTCAACTAAGGTCAGTTCCACATAATTCCGATCAAGTCTTGAATGCACTCCTATCCAAACAACTTATGAAGAAAATCTGCATGTAAAGAAAATATACGAAAACATACCTGCCAGCTGGACTCGGAGCAGTCTTTGCACATACATCACCTATAAAAGTATCATACATCTTAATCGGCCGAGAGTGGCTCTTATACCAATTTTGTAACACCCCAAATCCGGTTCACCCTTGTGAACCGAACCGGCATGTTACAGGCCCCCGTTAGGTAAGCTAACTCGAACCTAACTCGTGCGGATCTAATCTCGATGTCTTAAGATGTAGATACGACTTGTCATGCATGGATAAGTGCATAAAACCCAAACATGATACTACATGGATGTCGTGCAACCTAAATTTCACATCATTACAATTACGATAAAAATTCTGAAATAAAACAGACAGGGTCTCCCTTAAAAGTGCAATTATGGGCCCACACTGTCAATATAATATATATATATATATATATAATATTGTAACGACCCGCCATTTTTCACGATATTGTGGGCCTAGCTGGCCAGTGTTACTCACAATTAAGTAAATATGACTAACATTTTTTTATTTAACAAAAATATATATACAGATCCCACAGTCTTGGACCGTTTCCCAGCAACCACACTTATTTCTCAATTAAATAAAAAAAGGAGTCCTCATATTTATTTTGCTCCATACTCTGGATGTCTATCACCTAATCTCGTATCTCCATACCTGCGGAGGTAATTCCGCGTTAGTGATTACAACACTAAGTAGTATAATAGATAAAACAAGACAAGTACATTCCACTATTTCCTTATGTTTATTTTAATATGTGGTGGAGCGATTCCGCTATACTCCAAAACAATGTGGAGGAGGTATCCGTTGTGATCCGCACACCCCGGCCGTAGCCTTTTTTGTGGGGAGGCTACCACTACCGTCTCCAGTGCCAGTGCCTCGCACACCCCGGCCGTAGCCTTTTTGTGGAGTAGCTATCACTGCACTCGGGTGATTGCTATGCCCCGTTTGTGGGGAAGCTCTCACTACTAATTCTAGTGCCAGTGCCTTGCACACCTCGGCTGTAGCCTATTTATGGGGAGGCTATCACTGCACTCCAGTGCCAATGCCTTGCACACCCCGGCCATAGCCTTTTTGTGGGGCGGCTATCACTTCACTCAGGTGATTGCTATGCCCCGTTTGTGGGGAAGCTCTCACTACCAATTCTAGTGCCAGTGCCTCACACACCCCGGCTGTAGCCTTTTTATTGGGCGGCTATTACTGCACTCCAGTGCCAGTGCCTCACACACCCCGGCCGTAGCCTTTTTATGGGGTGGCTATCACTGCACTCCAATGCGATGGAGGAATCGCTGTGCCTCACTCACCCCGGCCGTAGCCTTTTTATGGGGTGGCTATCACTACTCCAAAACAATGTCGATGCATTACAAAATTCATGTACATAACACGACCCAGTGTCAGACTGAGTCAATTCATTGACCCCGGTTGCACTCGGTGCATGGTAGTCGAATCTGGGCTCAGGCCGACCTAGGCTACCAACAAGGAAAGTATGATGTTCTATCTATTATACGTACCTGATTTGTGATTACGTCTGACTGTGACCCGTGAACCCTAATACAGTAATGGGGAGGTCGGCTGGGACAGAGACGAGGGATGAAATACTCCCTCCTCCTGCATATATATACACTTTGTAACGACCCAGACCAAAGTGCAACGTAATGGGCTAAGTCATTTCTTTAAAATGGGTACCCTGGAAATTAAAGATCTCTAGTCCATTCCCACTAATAAACATGATCTTCTCCCAGGAGGTATTAGAAGTGGGATCTTCTCCCAGTAGGTATTAGATGTGGGACTAAGTTGAGGGATCTCACAATCCACCCACTCTTGGCCCGTTGCTAGCCCCAGCCCACGTCCTTTCTGGCCCGTGACCGGTAGCGTAGCCAACATTTCTAGTCTTGGCTCGTTCCTAGCCCCAGCCCACGACCTTTTTGGCCAATGACCGGCAGCCTAGCCAACATCCCTAGTCCATCCCACCATCTAACATGGAACCAGGTTGGCTCTGATATCATTTGTAACGACCCAGCCCAAAGTGCAACGTAATGGGCTAAGTCATCTCTTTAAAATGGGTACCCCGGAAGTTAAAGATCTACAGTCCATACCCACTTATAAACATGATCTTCTCCCAGTAGGTATTAGATGTGGGACTAAGTTGAGGGATCTCACAATCCACCCACCTTAGGGAATTTTGTCCCCGAAATGCCTATTCTTGGCCCGTTGCTAGCCCCAGCCCACGACCTTTCTGGCCCGTGACCGACAGCCTAGCCAACATTTCTAATCCAACCCACCATCTAACACGGAACCAGGTCGGCTCTGATACCATTTGTAACGACCCAGCCCAAAGTGCAACGTAATAGGCTAAGTCATTTCTTTAAAATGGGTACCCCGGAAGTTAAAGATCTCCAGTCCACTCCCACTTATAAACAAGATCTTCTCCCAAGTAGGTATTAGATGTGGGATTAAGTTGAGGGATCTCACAATCCACCCAGCTTAGGGAATTTTGTCCCCGAAATGCCTATTCTTGGCCCGTTGCTAGCCCCAGCCCACGACCTTTCTGGCCCGTGACCGGCAGCCTAGCCAACGTTTCTAATCAAGCCCACCATCTAACACGGAACCAGGTCGGCTCTGATACCATTTCTAACGACCCAGCCCAAAGTGCAACGTAATGGGCTAAGTCATTTCATTAAAATGGGTACCCTGGAAGTTAAAGATCTCTAGTCCATTCCCACTTATAAACATGATCTTCTCCCAGTAGGTATTAGATGTGGGATCTCTACCCAGTTAGGTATTAGATCCAGCACTACAGTATAGGAGATCTCACAATCCGATGCCCATTCTTGGCCCGTTGCTAGCCCCAGCCCACGTCCTTTCTTGCCCGTGACCGGTTGCCTAGCCAACATTTCTAGTCTTGCGCTCGTTGCTAGCCCCAGCCCACGACCTTTTTGGTCCGTGACCGGCAGCCTAGCCAACGTCCCTAATCCATCCCACCATCTAACACGGAACCAGGTCGGCTCTGATACCATTTGTAACGACCCAGCCCAAAGTGCAACGTAATGGGCTAAGTCATTTCTTTAAAATGGGTACCCCGGAAGTTAAAGATCTATAGTCCATTCCCACTTATAAACAGGATCTTCTCCCAGTAGGTATTAGATGTGGGACTAAGTTGAGGGATCTCACAATCCACCCACCTTAGGAAATTTCGTCCCCGAAATGCCTATTCTTGGCCCGTTGCTAGCCCCAGCCCACGACCTTTCTGGCCCGTGACCGGCAGCCTAGCCAACGTTTCTAATCCAACCCACCATCTAACACGGAACCAGGTCGGCTCTGATACCATTTGTAACGACCCAGCCCAAAGTGCAACGTAATGGGCTAAGTCATTTCTTTAAAATGGGTACCCCGGAAGTTAAAGATCTCTAGTCCATTCCCACTTATAAACAGGATCTTCTCCCAGTAGGTATTAGATGTGGGACTAAGTTGAGGGATCTCACAATCCACCCACCTTAGGAAATTTCGTCCCGAAATGCCTATACTTGGCCCGTTGCTAGCCCCAGCCCACGACCTTTCTGGCCCGTGACCGGCAGCCTAGCCAACGTTTCTAATCCAACCCACCATCTAACACGGAACCAGGTCGGCTCTGATACCATTTGTAACGACCCAGCCCAAAGTGCAACGTAATGGGCTAAGTCATTTCTTTAAAATGGGTACCCTGGAAGTTAAAGATCTCTAGTCCATTCCCACTTATAAACATGATCTTCTCCCAGTAGGTATTAGAAGTGGGATCTTCTCCAGTAGGTATTAGATGTGGGACTAAGTTGAGGGATCTCACAATCCACCCACTCTTGGCCCGTTGCTAGCCCCAGCCCACGTCCTTCTGGCCCGTGACCGGTAGCCTAGCCAACATTTCTAGTGTTGGCTCGTTGCTAGCCCCAGCCCACGACCTTTCTGGCCAATGACCGGCAGCCTAGCCAACATCCCTAGTCCATCCCACCATCTAACATGGAACCAGGTTGGCTCTGATATCATTTGTAACGACCCTGCCCAAAGTGCAACGTAATGGGCTAAGTCATCTCTTTAAAATGGGTACCCCGGAAGTTAAAGATCTATAGTCCATTCCCACTTATAAACATGATCTTCTCCCAGTAGGTATTAGACGTGGGACTAAGTTGAGGGATCTCACAATCCACCCACCTTAGGGAATTTTGTCCCCGAAATGCCTATTCTTGGCCCGTTGCTAGCCCCAGCCCACGACCTTTCTGGCCCGTGACCGACAGCCTAGCCAACATTTCTAATCCAACCCACCATCTAACACGGAACCAGGTCGGCTCTGATACCATTTGTAACGACCCATCCCAAAGTGCAACGTAATAGGCTAAGTCATTTCTTTAAAATGGGTACCCCGGAAGTTAAAAATCTCCAGTCCACTCCCACCTATGAACAAGATCTTCTCCCAGTAGGTATTAGATGTGGGATTAAGTTGAGGGATCTCACAATCCACCCAGCTTAGGGAATTTTGTCCCCGAAATGCCTATTCTTGGCCCGTTGCTAGCCCCAGCCCACGACCTTTCTGGCCCGTGACCGGCAGCCTAGCCAACATTTCTAATCCAACCCACCATCTAACACGGAACCAGGTCGGCTCTGATACCATTTGTAACGACCCAGCCCAAAGTGCAACGTAATAGGCTAAGTCATTTCTTTAAAATGGGTACCCCGGAAGTTAAAGATCTCCAGTCCACTCCCACTTATAAACAAGATCTTCCCCCAGTAGGTATTAGATGTGGGATTAAGTTGAGGGATCTCACAATCCACCCAGCTTAGGGAATTTTGTCCCCGAAATGCCTATTCTTGGCCCGTTGCTAGCCCCAGCCCACGACCTTTCTGGCCCGTGACCGGCAGCCTAGCCAACATTTCTAATCAAGCCCACCATCTAACACGGAACCAGGTCGGCTCTGATACCATTTCTAACGACCCAGCCCAAAGTGCAACGTAATGGGCTAAGTCATTTCATTAAAATGGGTACCCTGGAAGTTAAAGATCTCTAGTCCATTCCCACTTATAAACATGATCTTCTCCCAGTAGGTATTAGAAGTGGGATCTTCTCCCAGTAGGTATTAGATGTGGGACTAAGTAGAGGGATCTCACAATCCACCCACTCTTGGCCCGTTGCTAGCCCCAGCCCACGTCCTTTCTTGCCCGTGCCCGGTAGCCTAGCCATCATTTCTAGTCTTCGCTCGTTGCTAGCCCCAGCCCACGACCTTTTTGGCCAATGACCGGCAGCCTAGCCAACGTCCCTAGTCCATCCCACAATCTAACATGGAACCAGGTTGGCTATGATATCATTTGTAACGACCCAGCCCAAAGTGCAACGTAATGGGCTAAGTCATCTCTTTAAAATGGGTAGCCCGGAAGTTAAAGATCTATAGTCCATTCCCACTTATAAACATGATCTTCTCCCAGTAGGTATTAGATGTGGGACTAAGTTGAGGGATCTCACAATCCACCCACCTTAGGGAATTTTGTCCCCGAAATGCCTATTCTTGGCCCATTGCTAGCCCCAGCCCATGACCTTTCTGGCCCGTGACCGGCAGCCTAGCCAACATTTCTAATCCAACCCACCATCTAACACGGAACCAGGTCGGCTCTGATACCATTTGTAACGACCCAGCCCAAAGTGCAACGTAATGGGCTAAGTCATTTCTTTAAAATGGGTACCCCGGAAGTTAAAGATCTCTAGTCCACTCCCACTTATAAACAAGATCTTCTCCCAGTAGGTATTAGATGTGGGATCTTCTCCTAGTAGGTATTAGATGTGGGACTAAGTTGAGGGATCTCACAATCCACCCACTCTTGGCCCGTTGCTAGCCCCAGCCCACAACCTTTCTGGCCCGTGACCGGCAGCCTAGCCAACGTTTCTAATCCAACCCACCATATAATACGGAACCAGGTTGGCTCTGATACCATTTGTAACGACCCAACCCAAAGTGCAACGTAATGGGCTAAGTCATTTCTTTAAAATAGGTACCCCGGAAGTTAAAGATCTCTAGTCTATTCCCACTTATAAACATGATCTTCTCCCTGTAGGTATTAGAAGTGGGATCTTCTCCCAGTAGGTATTAGATGTGGGACTAAGTTGAGGGATCTCACAATCCACCCACTCTTGGCCCGTTGCTAGCCCCAGCCCACGTCCTTTCTCGCCCGTGACCGGTAGCCTAGCCAACATTTCTAGTCTTGGCTCGTTGCTAGCCCCAGCCCACGACCTTTTTGGCCAATGACCGGCAGCCTAGCCAACATCCCTAGTCCATCCCACCATCTAACATGGAACCAGGTTGGCTCTGATATCATTTGTAACGACCCTGCCCAAAGTGCAACGTAATGGGCTAAGTCATCTCTTTAAAATGGGTACCCCGGAAGTTAAAGATCTATAGTCCATTCCCACCTATAAACATGATCTTCTCCCAGTAGGTATTAGATGTGGGACTAAGTTGAGGGATCTCACAATCCACCCACCTTAGGGAATTTTGTCCCCGAAATGCCTATTCTTGGCCCGTTGCTAGCCCCAGCCCACGACCTTTCTGGCCCGTGACCGACAGCCTAGCCAACATTTCTAATCCAACCCACCATCTAACACGGAACCAGGTCGGCTCTGATACCATTTGTAACGACCCAGCCCAAAGTGCAACGTAATAGGCTAAGTCATTTCTTTAAAATGGGTACCCCGGAAGTTAAAGATCTCCAGTCCACTCCCACTTATAAACAAGATCTTCCCCCAGTAGGTATTAGATGTGGGATTAAGTTGAGGGATCTCACAATCCACCCAGCTTAGGGAATTTTGTCCCCGAAATGCCTATTCTTGGCCCGTTGCTAGCCCCAGCCCACGACCTTTCTGGCCCGTGACCGGCAGCCTAGCCAACATTTCTAATCAAGCCCACCATCTAACACGGAACCAGGTCGGCTCTGATACCATTTCTAACGACCCAGCCCAAAGTGCAACGTAATGGGCTAAGTCATTTCATTAAAATGGGTACCCTGGAAGTTAAAGATCTCTAGTCCATTCCCACTTATAAACATGATCGTCTCCCAGTAGGTATTAGAAGTGGGATCTTCTCCCAGTAGGTATTAGATGTGGGACTAAGTAGAGGGATCTCACAATCCACCCACTCTTGGCCCGTTGCTAGCCCCAGCCCACGTCCTTTCTGGCCCGTGACCGGTAGCCTAGCCAACATTTCTAGTCTTCGCTCGTTGCTAGCCCCAGCCCACGACCTTTTTGGCCAATGACCGGCAGCCTAGCCAACGTCCCTAGTCCATCCCACCATCTAACATGGAACCAGGTTGGCTCTGATATCATTTGTAACGACCCAGCCCAAAGTGCAACGTAATGGGCTAAGTCATCTCTTTAAAATGGGTACCCCGGAAGTTAAAGATCTATAGTCCATTCCCACTTATAAACATGATCTTCTCCCAGTAGGTATTAGATGTGGGACTAAGTTGAGGGATCTCACAATCCACCCACCTTAGGGAATTTTGTCCCCGAAATGCCTATTCTTGGCCCATTGCTAGCCCCAGCCCACGACCTTTCTGGCCCGTGACCGGCAGCCTAGCCAACATTTCTAATCCAACCCACCATCTAACACGGAACCAGGTCGGCTCTGATACCATTTGTAACGACCCAGCCCAAAGTGCAACGTAATGGGCTAAGTCATTTCTTTAAAATGGGTACCCCGGAAGTTAAAGATCTCTAGTCCACTCCCACTTATAAACAAGATCTTCTCCCAGTAGGTATTAGATGTTGGATCTTCTCCTAGTAGGTATTAGATGTGGGACTAAGTTGAGGGATCTCACAATCCACCCACTCTTGGCCCGTTGCTAGCCCCAGCCCACAACCTTTCTGGCCCGTGACCGGCAGCCTAGCCAACGTTTCTAATCCAACCCACCATATAACACGGAACCAGGTCGGCTCTGATACCATTTGTAACGACCCAACCCAAAGTGCAACGTAATGGGCTAAGTCATTTCTTTAAAATGGGTACCCCGGAAGTTAAAGATCTCTAGTCCACTCCCACTTATAAACAAGATCTTCTCCCAGTAGGTATTAGATGTGGGATTAAGTTGAGGGATCTCACAATCCACCCACCTTAGGGAATTTTGTCCCCGAAATGCCTATTCTTGGCCCGTTGCTAGCCCCAGCACACGACCTTTCTGGCCCGTGACCGGCAGCCTAGCCAACGTTTCTAATCCAGCCCACCATCTAACACGGAACCAGGTCGGCTCTGATACCATTTGTAACGACCCAGCCCAAAGTGCAACGTAATGGGCTAAGTCATTTCTTTAAAATGGGTACCCTGGAAGTTAAAGATCTCTAGTCCATTACCACTTATATACAGGATCTTCTCCCAGTAGGTATTAGATGTGGGATCTTCTCCTAGTAGGTATTAGATGTGGGACTAAGTTGAGGGATCTCACAATCCACCCACTCTTGGCCCGTTGCTAGCCCCAGCCCACGACCTTTCTGGCCCATGACCGGCAGCCTAGCCAACGTTTCTAATCCAACCCACCATATAACACGGAACCAGGTCGGCTCTGATACCATTTGTAACGACCCAGCCCAAAGTGCAACGTAATGGGCTAAGTCATTTCTTTAAAATGGGTACCCCGGAAGTTAAAGATCTCTAATCCACTCCAACTTATAAACAAGATCTTCTCCCAGTAGGTATTAGATGTGGGACTAAGTTGAGGAATCTCGGGGTACCCATTTTAAAGAGATGACTTAGCCCATTACGTTGCACTTTGGGCTGGGTTGTTACAAATTGTATCAGAGCCAACCTGGTTCCGTGTTAGATGGTGGGATGGACTAGGGACGTTGGCTAGGCTGCCGGTCATGGGCCAAGAAGGTCGTGGGCTGGGGCTAGCAACGGGCCAAGACTAGAAACGTTGGCTAGGCTACCGGTCACGGGCCAGAAAGGATGTGGGCAGGGGCTAGCAACGGGCCAAGAATAGGCATTTTAGGGACGAAATTTCCTAAGGTGGGTGGATTGTGAGATCCCTCAACTTAGTCCCACATCTAATACCTACTGGGAGAAGATCCTGTTTATAAGTGGGAGTGGACTAGAGATCTTTAACTTCCGGGGTACCCATTTTAAAGAAATGACTTAGCCCATTATGTTGCACTTTGGGCTGGGTCGTTATAAGAAGGAGGTAGTCAGAGACTATCTCCTTCGGAATTCCATGTAGCCTGACAATGTTATTTATGTACAGTTTTGCTAAGTATTCCGCAGTCCATGTTGATTTTGTGGGGATAAAATGAGCTGCGTTAGTCAAACGGTCCACAACGTTCCCTTTTCCCGGGTGGTATAAAATTTGGAAATCATAGTCCTTCAAGTATTCTATCCACCGTCTCTGTCGAAGGTTAAGGTCATTTTGGGTGAAGATATACTTCAAACTTTGATGGTCGGTGAAAACTTCGAACTGGGCCCCATACAAGTAGTGCCTCCAAATCTTTAGGGCAAAAACTACTGCTGCCAGTTCCAAGTCATGGGTCGCATAATTTTGCTCGTGAATCTTCAATTGGCGAGATGCGTAAGCCACCACCTTACCATCTTGCATAAGGACGCATCCTAAACCCAACCGAGACGCATCACTGAAGACTACGAATCCTTCATTACCATTTGGCAGGGTCAAGACTGGTGCAGTTGTTAAACTCTTCTTTAGAGACTGGAAACTCTCCTCACACTTACTACTCCATTCAAACCTGACCCCCTTCCTTGTAAGTTTGGTCATCGGCGATGCTACTAAGGAAAAGTCTTTAATGAATTTCCTATAGTAACCCGCCAAACCGAGGAAGCTTCTGATATCAGTGACTGACTTAGGTTGTGGCCAATCAATGACTGCTTTCACTTTTGACGGATCCACTGCAACTCCCGCCTTTGAGACAACATGTCCGAGGAAGTTCACCTCCTTCAGCCAGAAGTCACACTTTGATAATTTGGCGAACAGTTGATTCTCTCTCAAAACTTGAAGAGCAATGGACAAGTGTTTCCCATGGTCCTCCTCATTATTTGAATAGACCAGAATGTCGTCCACAAACACAATAATAAACTTATCCAAGTATTCGTGGAACACCGTGTTCATAAGTGACATAAAGGCCGCTGGTGCATTTGTCAGACCAAAAGGCATAACCAGAAACTCATAATGTCCATAGCGAGTTCGGAAAGCCGTTTTCTGTATGTCAGATTCCTTCACCCGTAGTTGATGATATCCGGACCGCAAGTCTATTTTTGAGAATATTCCGGCTGTTTTCAACTGATCAAATAAATCGTCAATCCTCGGTAAGGGGTACCGATTCTTGACTGTCACTTGATTGAGCTGACGATAGTCAATACACAATCGAAGTGAGCCATCCTTCTTCTTTACAAAAAGAACAGGGGCTCCCCAGGGTGAAGTACTTGGTCGTATGAAGCCTGCCTGCAACAGCTCTTCTAATTGACTCTTTAACTCCTTGAGTTCCGCTGGAGCCATGCGGTATGGTGCTTTAGAAATTGGTGATACTCCCGGTGCTAGGTCAATGACAAACTCCACTGCCCGCTTAGGAGGTAACCCTGGAAGTTCACCTGGAAATACGTCCGGAAATTCTGCTACCACCGGAATCATGGACAACTCTTTGGGTTTGGACTCAGGCTCCTCTAGAGTTGCCGAAAAAACTTTACAACCCTCACCAAACCACTCAGTTGCCTCACTAACCGACACAATACAAGAGGATGGATCATTCCATGACCCTTGGAAAATGACCCCCATCTCACAATTACAAGGTTTAGTCAATACTCTCCTCCCTTTACAGTCGAGAAAAGCCTGGTGTGCAGACAACCAGTCCATTCCCAACAGTACATCAAATCCTATTATCCCATAGACAATGAAATTCCACACATAGGGTTTCCCTTGTATATCCAAGGATAGGTTAGTCACTCCTAACGTTGTGACCTCCCCTTTTCCCGTTGCGGTGGTGACCCTATAAGTCTTAGGTAATGTAGACGTTTGGAGTCCTAAACTCTTAACTAATCGGGATGATAGGAACGA
This sequence comes from Piper betle, assembly GCA_033002965.1. Classification (NCBI taxonomy): domain Eukaryota; kingdom Viridiplantae; phylum Streptophyta; class Magnoliopsida; order Piperales; family Piperaceae; genus Piper; species Piper betle. The sequence continues at coordinate 101,085 of JAURVB010012990.1, forward strand.
ATGCGTACACCCCGAGTCAAATAAAACATCCACACTAACACTTTGAATCAGAATTTTACCTCGAACTGTGTGGTCCTCGTTCTCAGCGTCCTCGACTTCGACTGCAAAAAGTTTCGCCTTCCCTTTGTCCACTGGTTTTGCAGGTGCTGGGTAGCGATTAGGAGCTGGTGTCTTCTCCTTTTCAGGTTGCTCCTGTTGTTGCTTCAGGGGCTGACGACACTCGTTTTGCAAGTGTCCCGTCCTTCCGCAATTGTAGCACCGACGGGGCTCCCTGCATAACCCTGAATGCATCTTGTTGCAATTTTTACATAGTCGATACGGAATCTCCTGAAACTTCCTTTTGCGGTTCCCATCGACATTCCGTTGATAGTTCTGCTGCTGGTGTTCTTCAGACCTGTTTTTGCTACTACCCTGGTTGGCATTCTTATGTTGCATAGTAGCCTTCCCCTGTTTCTGTGCACGGACATAGTCGTACACCAACTCATGAGTAGTGGCTGCTTCAATCACTTCGGTTATAGTGCCTCTTGGCGCCGTAGCTACCCTACTCCTCAATTCTGGCTTTAACCCCCAGAAAAATTTGTCTGCTCTGGCCCGGGCAGTTGCCAGACTCCCAGATGCAAATCTCTCCAATTGCAAGAAATTTTGGGCATACTCTCGGACTGAATCATCCTTCTGAGTTAGAGTGGCAAATTCCAGTGCTTTCTTCTGGACAACAGACTCAGGAAAATATTGTCCATTGAAAGCTGTTACAAATTCCGCCCAAGGAATGGACGAAATCTCCCGTTGATGGAACACAGTCTTCTCCATGGACTTCCACCAATAGGATGCTTCCTCCTGAAGCATGCATGTCGCCAACCTCACTTGATGGCGATGAGGCACAGAGAGAGCTCTAAATGCTTTTTCAGTAATGTCCAACCAGCTCTCCGCCTTCATTGGATCAGTCCCTCCAATGAATACCTCAGCTCCGTTCTTCCGGAATTTCTCTACAGTGTATCGATCACTGTCATCCCCATCTGGCAGTACCACTTGTCGGACTACCGGTGGCACCGGGTTTGGAAGTTCTCCTCGCTCGCCCGGGTCAGCTATTCCTACCCGCTCTTGGGCGCTCCCCTGATCCCCATTTGGGACGTTACTAGGACCCGCAGCCGAATTTGGAGCTCCATTCCCCATTACCAATCCCGGTAACCTCTGCACCATGTTCTGAACCACAGAACTGGTATTTTCTGAAGCCTGCGCTAGTCCCTGTATGGCCGTCAAAATTTGGCCTAACACACTCTCAAGGTTTGTGTCCGACTGCGCAGCTTGGCTCGACTTCCTTCGGGTGCCTGCCATCTAAAATTTATTCCGTTATGGTTCATTAATTTTTTTTCAATGATTACTTAGGTTTATTAGGGAGGTCCACTAATTCCCTAATGACATACCCTATTGGAGAAAGATAAATATTGGACTCTTCAACAAGGTACTTGAGTCATAAGATGTGAGCTTTTGGGAAACCTTGCTCTGATGCCACCTGTAACGACCCGCCATTTTTCACGATATTGTGGGCCTAGCTGGCCAGGTGTTACTCACAATTAAGTAAATATGACTAACATTTTTTATTTAACAAAAACATATATAAAGATCCCACAGTCTTGGACCGTTTCCCAGCAGCCACACTTATTTCTCAATTAAATAAAAAAAGGAGTCCTCATATTTATTTTGCTCCATACTCTGGATGTCAATCACCTAATCTCGTATCTGCATACCTGCGGAGGCAATTCCGCGTTAGTGATTACAACACTAAGTAGTATAATAGATAAAACAAGACAAGTACATTCCACTATTTCCTTATGTTTATTTTAATATGCGGTGGAGCGATTCCGCTATACTCCAAAACAATGCGGAGGAGGTATCCGCTGTGATCCGCACACCCCGGCCGTAGCCTTTTTGTGGGGAGGCTACCACTACCGTCTCCAGTGCCAGTGCCTCGCACACCCCGGCCGTAGCCTTTTTGTGGGGTAGCTATCACTGCACTCGGGTGATTGCTATGCCCCGTTTGTGGGGAAGCTCTCACTACCAATTCTAGTGCCAGTGCCTCGCACACCCCGGCCGTAGCCTATTTATGGGGAGGCTATCACTGCACTCCAGTGCCAATGCCTTGCACACCCCGGCCGTAGCCTTTCTGTGGGGCGGCTATCACTGCACTCAGGTGATTGCTATGCCCCGTTTGTGGGGAAGCTCTCACTACCAATTCTAGTGCCAGTGCCTCACACACCCCGGCCGTAGCCTTTTTATGGGGCGGCTATCACTGCACTCCAGTGCCAGTGCCTCACACACCCCTGCCAGTGCCAGGATCCCTCGGGAATGGAATAGTCCGCTGGCGCTAATCCAGAGCCCGCTTTGACTGCCACGACATCCTCTACATGGTATGTGCAGTCGATTTCTCCATCTCTCGTTTCACAGAAACGCAAATATACTATATATATATATATATAGGCTTGGGTAGGGAGTTATATAATAGGCCCGAAGGCAACTTTTGGTGGATCTTGTTTTCGAAATCAACCTCGAAGGATCTCATCCTCGAGGGGTTATTAATCTAGAAAATGTTCAGTTAAATGGCCCGAGTTAAGTGGGATCCGATAAAATGCCACTTAACCCGTCCTGCAGACAATAAATCAAACATACAATAGAAAAGATCATAAAAATCAGAGAGAAGTCCTAACGGACCTGGTAGAAGCTCCAAGCGTGTCATCGTGCCTAGGCGGCGAGCTCCTACTCTGTACCTACACATCAAACTAAATACTAACACCCTCTAACTACATGATGCGTCAAAATCAATGAATACCACACACGACATAATAATCATTCATCATAGTCAAATAATCATAAAAGAGAATAATCCTATCTCAAACTATTCATACTATATTTTATTCTGTTTCTCTAAATTACATCATGATTACTTATCATGCTCCAACTCATTTTATCTCATTAGCTCACTTACTATTCATTTACAATTCCTCAAATCATACCATCATTACTTCATCAGTAATTAGGCATTATCATGATAAATAATCAGTCCTACCATGCTATGCTAATAATCATCAATTTAAATAATCAAATTGGAGGTAATTATACCTCACATCGTCGGTAATCGGCGATGGCTAGGGTTCCGTCGCGTGTCTCAGAGCTCGAATTCGGCGCTCCTCGGCGTCCTACGTTCGATCGGGCTCCACTAGGTGAGCCCCGCGGAAGATCTAGTGAATTCCGGCGAATTCTAGAAATTCCGGTTTTCGGCGGTTTTCCAGTAGCTTCCGGCGGTTTTCCAGCGACAATCGCCGGTAGTGTCTACTGGCCGGAAAGTGGTCGTGTTGGGTGCCCTTGGTACCGGCTCGGTGAGCCCGACTCATCTACGAGGTCGACGCGGCCAATGGAGGTAACAGCTAGCCAGGAAAAGCATAAAACAGAGCGTCGGCGATGGGAGAAGAATCCAGCCGATCTGGGCTGCGCTGGCCTCCGTTCCGGTCAAGGATGGTCACTGGGAGGTCGGTGGTGCTGTGGCGACCCCCTGATCGTGGTGGCGACAGTCGTTGGTGGCAAAATTGGCGACGCGACCAAAACTTGGCCGCGGCTCTAGGCACGGCGATTCGACGTCACGGCGGCCTGGCAGTCGTTGGCGGCAAAATTGGCGACGCGACCAAAACTTGCACTCGGGCTGGTCGGGCGGCACGGCAAAACTGCGGCATGGGCCTTGTGACGACGATCGGCGGTAGGCCGATGTCTACGACGGTGGCGGTGTGGCTAGGGTTTGGATGGGAAGGGAGGAAGAAAGGTCGGGGTGGGGAAGAAATGGTTGGGTGGCAAACTTGTAATTAAGACTTGAGTCGTCTCCGGCTCGAGTCAAGTATAATAACTAAGTCGTATCAAATCCTAAAAAAATTCATAAAAATTGGGAAAAATCCCATAAAATCAAACAACACCAAAAAAATCATAATGATATGCTCAAGAACTATCAACCCACCCAAAATGCCCGTAACGCGTCCTAACGCGGTAAATGGCCTAAAACTAATTCTACGATCTATTATATATCATAATAAAAAAAATTAACTGCATACTCTCATATATTCTAATAACTCATTCTTTTTTACTGTGTTCATGACGTTATCATCATATACTTGGGTACACATGACCCTCATGGCTCATACACGAGACCGGCGTCGGCTCAGTACATGTGTTCTGAAACTGACTCGACTCGAAAAATAATGGTCGACCCGACCTGTTCTGAATATAAAACCCTAACTCGAATCGTGGGTTTTACACTCATTATTAGTGTCGACTCCAGCCGGTAGTGTGATAGCTACAAGCGAGTATGTGCATAATATCCCTGTTGAGATTCAACAGTAATAACTTGTAGGAGATTTGATATTGTTCAAGCTACAAGAATTTGATGTGATATTTGGGATAAACTGGATGTCCAAGCAAAGAGTTGTGATAGATTACCGAAGAAAGATAGTGACTTTCTGCCATGGAAGACGTCGCGTTTTCTTCCAAGGTCAAGGCAGAGATAGAGAACAAGGATGGATATTGTAAAAACCATGATTTTTATTACAAGACTCGAACCTAAATATTATGAAATAAATATAGATGAACCGATATGGTTGGTTATCAAGTCGACCGGTCATGGTTCAACTTAAGGTGACCTAGAAAATACCTATTAATGAATGGATGATGGGGGTGTGAGAATTTAATGAAGGGGTCGTTGAACCTAGGAAATACCAATGGATGATGGGGTGTGAGAATTTAATGGAGGGAATGGTTGAAGTGTATATATATGCAGGAGGAGGGAGTATTTCATCCCTCATCTCCGTCCTAGGCGACCTCCCCATTACTGTGTGAGTATTTCATCCCTCATCTTATTTGTTTCCATTAGGATTCTTGCATGCAAGGTTTGTTGAAGACGCCCTGCCAAGTTGCTAGATCTCCAGCGTCTTATGGATGGGGTTCTTGTCGATTGCTTAGTTGTTTTGTAAATGGACATGTCAATAATTAAATTATCAATTAGATAATGGGGATTTGGATGGGGATAATTAATAATTAATTATCATTAGAATTGCTGAAAATTTAATAAGGAATGAAGACTAACATGAACTAATTACATCATTTAAAATTGATAGTATATTAGTCATGTAAGTTGCATGTAGGTTCATGCAAAATAAAATTATACTAATGTATAATTTTATGCCCTCATTCAGATTAGGGTTCACGGGTCACAGTCAGACGAAGTCACAAGTCAGGTACGTATAATATGTAGAACATCGTATTTTCCTTATTGGTAGCCTTGGTCGGCCTGAGCCCAAATTCGACCACCATGCACCGAGTGCAACCAGGGTCAACGAATTGACTCAGTCCGACACGGGGTCGTATTATGTGCGTAAATTGTCTAATGCATTGACATTGTTTTGGAGTAGTGATAGCCGCCCCATAAAAAGGCTACAGCCGGGGTGAGCAAGGCACAACGATTCCTCCATCGCACTGGAGTGCAGTGATAGCCTCCCCATAAAAGGTTTCGGCCGGGGTGTGTGAGGCACTGGCACTAGAGTTGGCAGTGAGAGCTTCCCCACAAATGGGGCGTAGCATTCACCTGAGTACAGTGATAGTCTCCCCATAAAAAGGCTACGGCCGGGGTGTGCAAGGCATTGGCACTGAAGTGCAGTGATAGCCTCCCCATAAAAAGGCTATGGCCGGGGTGTACGAGGCACTGATACTAGAATTGGTAGTGAGAGCTTCCCCACAAACGGGGCATAGCAATCACCTGAGTGCAGTGATAGCTTCCCCACAAAAAGGCTACGGCCGGGGTGTGCGAGGCACTGGCACTGGAGATGGTAGTGGTAGCCTCCCCACAAAAGGGCTACGGCTGGGGTGTGCAGATCACAGCGGATACCTCCTCCGCATTGTTTTGGAGTATAGCGGAATCGCTCCACCGCATATTAAAATAAACATAAGGAAATAGTGGAATGTACTTGATTTGTTTTATCTATTATAGTACTTAGTGTTGTAATCACTAACGCGGAATTGCCTCCGCAGGTGTGCAGATACGAAATTAGGTGATTGACAACCAGGGCATGGAGCAAAATAATTATGAGGACTCCTTTTTTTATTTATTTGAGAAATAATTGTGGCTACTGGGAAACGGTCTAAGACTTTGGGATCTTTATATATATTTTTGTTAAAAAAAATTGTTAGACATATTTGCTTAATTGTGAGTAACACCTGGCCAGCTAGGCCCACAATGTTGTGACAAATGGTGGGTCGTTACAGGTATCCTATCAGAATGCAAAGAGACAACTAGACGAGGCAGTGAGCTGATAATGACAGCATTAATTTTGGTTGAACAGAGTGGATTAGGGGACAAGTTGAGCATTGAGGATATTCCAGTGGTCAGAGAATTCATTGAATTATTTCTAGAGGAGATTACTGGATTGCCACCTAACAGAGACGTAGACCTTGTCATCAAGCTGATGCCTGGAACAACATCAATTTCTAGAGCTTCTATAGGATGGCACCTCTTGAGTTGAAGGAACTCAAGGAACAATTATGGACGCTATTGGATCAAGGATTCATTAGACGGAGTGTCTTCCCATAGGGTGTACTAGTGTTATTTGTGAGGAAGAAGGATGGAAGCATGCATTTATGCATCGATTACAGGATGCTAAACCATGCAACCATTAAGATAGATACATTCTTCCTTGCATTGATGACATGTTTGATCAGTTGAGCTCAGTAGTTGTCTTCTCAAATAACAATTTGAGGTTAGGATAACTACCAGCTAAGGATTAGAGCAGAAGACATCTCGAAGACATCAATTAGGACCAGATATGGACACTACGAGTTTTTAGTCATGCCTTTTGGATTGACTAATGATCCTGCAGCATTTATGGACATGATGAATAGAGTGTTTAGTCCATACCTAGACCAGCTTGTGATTGTCTTTGTAGAAAACATACTGGTATATTATTCGTCGCATGAAGAGCATGAGCAGCATAGATTGTACGGGAAGTTTTTGAAGTGTAGTTTTTAGTTGTCAGAAGTGCACTTTCTTGGCCATGTCATCTCAGCATCAAGAAGTTCAGTAGATCCAGCCAAGATAGATGCAGTAGCGCAATGGGAACAGCCGAAGACACCTACAAAGATTAAGAGTTTCCTAGGCCTAACTGGATACTTATAACGACCCGCCTTTTTTCACGATATTGTGGGCCTAACTGGCTAGGTGTTACTCAAAAGTAAAGTAATTATGTCAAACATTTTTTTATAAATAATAACATATATAAAGATCCCACAGTCTTGGACCGTTTCCCAGCAGCCACACTTATTTCTCAATTAAATAAAAAAAACGAGTCCTCATATTTATTTTGCTCCATACTCTGGATGTCAATCACCTAATCTCGTATCTGCACACCTGCGGAGGCAATTCCGCGTTAGTGATTACAACACTAAGTAGTATAATAGATAAAACAAAACAAGTACATTCCACTATTTCCTTATGTTTATTTTAATATGCGGTGGAGCGATTCCGCTATACTCCAAAACAATGCGGAGGAGGTATCCGCTGTGATCCGCACACCCCGGTCGTAGCCTTTTTTGTAGGGAGGCTACCACTACCGTCTCCAGTGCCAGTGCCTCGCACACCCCGGCCGTAGCCTTTTTGTGGGGTAGCTATCACTGCACTCGGGTGATTGCTATGCCCCGTTTGTGGGGAAGCTCTCACTACCAATTCTAGTGCCAGTGCCTCGCACACCCCGGCCGTAGCCTTTTTATGGGGAGGCTATCACTGCACTCCAGTGCCAATGCCTTGCACACCCCGGCCGTAGCCTTTTTGTGGGGTGGCTATCACTGCACTCAGGTGATTGCTATGCCCCGTTTGTAGGGAAGCTCTCACTGCCAACTCTAGTGCCAGTGCCTCTCACACCCCGGCCGTAGCCTTTTTATGGGGAGGCTATCACTGCACTCTAGTGCCAATGCCTTGGACACCCCAGCCGTAGCCCTTTTGTGGGGTGGCTATCACTGCACTCAGGTGATTGCTATGCCCCGTTTGTGGGGAAGCTCTCACTGCCAACTCTAGTGCCAGTGCCTCACACACCCCAGCCGTAGCCTTTTATCGGGCGGCTATCACTGCACTCCAGTGCCAGTGCCTCACACACCCCGGCCGTAGCCTTTTTATGGGGCGGCTATCACTGCACTCCAGTGCGATGGAGGAATCGCTGTGCCTCACTCACCCCGGCCGTAGCCTTTTTATGGGGTGGCTATCACTACTCCAAAACAATGTCGATGCATTACAAAATTCACGCACATAACACGACCCAGTGTCGGACTGAGTCAATTCATTGACCCCGGTTGCACTCGGTGCATGGTAGTCGAATCTGGGCTCAGGCCGACCTAGGCTACCAACAAGGAAAATACGATGTTCTACCTATTATACGTACCTGACTTGTGGGTTCGTCCGACTGTAATCCACTAACCCTAATATGAATGAGGGCATAAAATTATACATTAGTATAATTTTACTCGCGTCGAAAATGCACGCAACTAAATATTTAATATATGCCACATTAATTAATTTATTTAATTCAATAAGGTTCAACACTTCTTTATTTAATTAATTATGCTATCTCGTGATTTCTACACGATTATCTTTTATTGATCCATTATTTTACTTTACGAATTTATTATAAGAATAATCGTTTTATTTATCAAATATAAATTTTATATGCTAAAGGTGAAGTCTTTATTAAATATTCCTCATAACTCTTCAATTTAAGTTAATCGCTTTTAATAAGCCGATTAATTAATTACCGTTTATCCTGATCGAAATTTATTAATTTCATGTAATAATTTATAAATTTATTATTTTGACCACTTAACTCGTATCCCTTTAAATTAATTATTTTAATGATTTTAATACGAGTTGGTATTATTATTATGATTTTTAACTCAACCCGTATCGAGTCAAACAGAAATTACAAAACTGCCATCCTCTTCTTCTTCTTCTTCTTCTTTCCCGTCAGTCTACCCAAAACCAGTCTTCTTCTTCTTTCCCGTCAGCCTTTCTCTTCTCCACCCAAAACCACTCCAACCTCTTCTCCTTCGACCCAAATCCAGATCATGTCCTTCACCAATTGTTTCCCTTCCCTAGCAATCCAATTGGCAGCAACTATCCAGGGCGACCTTGTTCTGCACCACCAAGGCGACTAACCAGCAGCCATGGCGACCTCGACCTGCTGCTATGGCGACTCCGACGTGGCCAGCAGCACCGCCCAAGGCGACCCCTTCTTCCCGCACAACAACCCAACGCCCAGAAGAAGAGAAACACTACACTGCTGCGTGTTATATGCAACTGTTTGTGACACAATCGCCATGGTGCTGTTGCTGCAATTCAGCAGGACGTGCTACCATCCTTGGCCATAAATTCTATGAAATCTAACTTATAATTACTACAACATGCATAAGGACGTTGATGCAGCAACTGATCAGCAAAAGATTATGACTTGTCGCTGTAATTAATCACAAGCAACCAAGAATTGCTGCACGGCAGCAATTTACATTCCTGGGTGGATTTCTGGTTCTAGTCCAGTTTAATTCTCCTTTTTCTTGTTGATTTCAGGTTTTAGTTTCCATGATTATCTAGTTTATTATAATTTTTATCATATGTATGCATGCAAACTAAGAAGAAGAGAGGAAGAAACTTACCAGAACAAGGGGAAACCGGCGTCTGTCCAAAGAGACTTATGTGAATGACGCCCCCCTCCTTCTCCTTATATAATGAAAGAAGGCCTAGGGTATATGAAAACACACTTCGTTGCCGGGTAAATGGGTAAGTGATACGGTTCACTTTACTAGTTTAAACGGTTAAATGGTATGGTTTACTTAACCGGGTAAAAATACTTAACCGGTTAACTAATACTTTCCACTTGACCGGGTAATTAATAATTAACCGGGTAGCGGGTAAATAATTTAAATAAATTCATGGATACCAACGTTCGATCCCACCGCGTCGAATATATATATATATATATATATATATATATATATTCCGGGTCTTTACAATCTCCCCAACTTAGAAATATTTCGTCCCTGAAATATGATAGTATTCCCAAGGACATCCATCTTCGGTATAAGTTCATGTTACAACAATTACACAGATTTTATGCTACAAACAGGTTAGGATATTTTTTGGCCATTTCTTGTTCAGTCTCCCATGTAGCTTCTTCTGATCCCTGATTTCTCCATAATACCTTTACCAAAGGGATCTCCTTGCTACGGAGTGTCTTTGTTTCCCTTGCCAAGATTCGAATCGGTTTTTCCTCGTAGGTTAAATCCGATTGTAGCTCTAAATCTGCAAAATTTGTGATAATGTGATTCTCATCTCGTACATATTTCTTTAGCATTGACACATGAAAGACATTGTGTACACCATCAAGGCTTGGTGGTAATGCTAATCTATATGCACAACTTCCGATTCGATCCAAAATTGGAAATGGTCCTATGAATCTTGGCTTCAACTTCCCTGATGTTCTAAATCTGATCACTCCCTTTTTAGGTGAGGTCTTAAGGTAGACGAACTCCCCAACTTGGAATTCTAAGTCCTTCCTTCGAGTATCAGCATAACTTTTCTGCCGATCCTGAGCTGCCTTAAGCCTTTGCTGGATGAGTTGCACCTTTTCAGCTGCTTCTCTCACCATCTGTGGCCCGACTATAACCATCTCTGTAGACTCCAACCAGCATGATGGAGATCGACAAGGCCTACCGTATAAGGCTTCAAACGGTGCCATTCCTATACTGGCTTGGTAAGAGTTATTATAGGTGAATTCAGCCAAGGCTAAGTGTTTCTCCCAATCTCCTCCCCAGTCGAGGATGCAAGCTCTCAACAAATCCTCCAAGGTTTGATTGGTCCTCTCACTTTGACCATCAGTTTGGGGGTGATATGCTGTACTTAACTTAATTTGGGTCCCCATAGCTTTTTGGAAAACTTCCCAAAAATGTGACGTGAATAGGGGATCTCTGTCAGAGACTATCTCCTTCGGAATTCCATGCAGCCTGACAATGTTATTTATGTACAGTTCTGCTAAGTATTCCGCAGTCCTTGTTGATTTTGTGGGGATAAAATGAGCTGCCTTAGTCAAACGGTCCACAACTACCCATATAGAGTCATGTCTCTTCAAAGTCCTTGGGAGTTTAGTAATAAAATCACATGTGACACGCTCCCATTTCCAGGTAGGTATCTCTAAAGGTTGTAATAATCCACCGGGTAGTTGATGTTGGGCTTTGATCAATTGGCACGTCTGACACTTGGAAACAAAATCCACCACATCCCTCTTCATTCCAACCCACCAGTAGGTTCGTTTCAAGTCCTGGTACATCTTTGTAACACCAGGGTGTATTGAGAACCTTGAACGATGAGCTTCTTCCAGAATATCTCGTTTTAATGCATCATTGTTGGGTACACACAATCTCCCTCTAAATCTGATTACACTGTTGGAATCTGCTACAATGTTGGGAGTTTTGTCCAACATTTCGTTCAGCTTCTCATCTTCCATTTGTGTTAGCTTAACTCGGTCCACCAATTCATTGGAGATAACCAGGTTCGCCAGTATTCCTGTCATTCGTTCCACCGGGTTAATAGCTACCACCTCAGCTGACATAGCCCAAAGTCTAGCTAGCTGTTGACCCTTGTCCATCTTGCCCTTCCGACTCAACGCGTCGGCTACAACGTTCGCTTTTCCCGGGTGGTATAAAATTTGGAAATCATAGTCCTTCAAGTATTCTATCCACCGCCTCTGTCGAAGGTTAAGGTCATTCTGGGTGAAGATATACTTCAAACTTTGGTGGTCGGTGAAAACCTCGAACTGAGCTCCGTACAAATAATGTCTCCAAATTTTTAGAGCAAACACAACTGCTGCCAGTTCCAAGTCATGGGTTGCATAATTTTGCTCGTGAATCTTCAATTGGCGAGAGGCATAAGCCACCACCTTACCATCTTGCATAAGGACACATCCTAACCCCACTAGAGATGCATCACTGAAGACCACGAATCCTTCATTGCCATTTGGTATGGGTCAAAACTGGTGCAGTAGTTAAACTCTTCTTCAAAGATTGGAAACTCTCCTCACACTTGTTACTCCATACATAGGGTTTCCCTTGTATATCCAAGGATAGGTTAGTCACTCCAGGTACTAGGTCAATGGCAAACTCCACTGCCCACTTAGGAGGCAACCCTGGAAGTTCGTCTGGGAATACACATATTCCCGGACTGAATCCTCCCCCTAAACCAAATTGGCAAACGCCAGTGCTTTCTTCTGGACAACTGACTCAGGAAAATATTGTCCATTGAAAGCTGTTACAAATTCCGCCCAAGGAATGGACGAAATCTCCCGTTGATGGAACGCAGTCTTCTCCATGGACTTCCACCAATAGGATGCTTCCTCCTGAAGCATGCATGTCGCCAACCTCACTTGATGGCGATGAGGCACAGAGAGAGCTCTAAATGCTTTCTCAATAATGTCCAACCAGCTCTCCGCCTTCATTGGATCAGTCCCTCCAATGAATACCTCAGCTCCGTTCTTCCGGAATTTCTCTACAGTGTATCGATCACTGTCATCCCCATCTGGCAGTACCACTTGTCGGACTACCGGTGGCACCGGGTTTGGAAGTTCTCCTCGCTCGCCCGGGTCAGCTATTCCTACCCGCTCTTGGGCGCTCCCCTGATCCCCATTTGGGACGTTACTAGGACCCGCAGCCGAATTTGGAGCTCCATTCCCCATTACCAATCCCGGTAACCTCTGCACCATGTTCTGAACCACAGAACTGGTATTTTCTGAAGCCTGCGCTAGTCCCTGTATGGCCGTCAAAATTTGGCCTAACACACTCTCCAGGTTTGTGTCCGACTGCGCAGCTTGGCTCGACTTCCTTCGGGTGCCTGCCATCTAAAATTTATTCCGTTATGGTTCATTAATTTTTTTTTCAATGATTACTTAGGTTTATTAGGGAGTCCACTAATTCCCTAATGACATACCCTATTGGAGAAAAATAAAATATTAGACTCTTCAACAAGGTACTTGAGTCATAAGATGTGAGCTTTTGGGAAACCGTGCTCTGATACCACCTGTAACGACCCGCCATTTTTCACGATATTGTGGGCCTAACTGGCTAGGTGTTACTCAAAAGTAAAGTAATTATGTCAAACATTTTTTATAAATAATAACATATATAAAGATCCCACAGTCTTGGACCGTTTCCCAGCAGCCACACTTATTTCTCAATTAAATAAAAAAAGGAGTCCTCATATTTATTTTGCTCCATACTCTGGATGTCAATCACCTAATCTCGTATCTGCACACCTGCGGAGGCAATTCCGCGTTAGTGATTACAACACTAAGTAGTATAATAGATAAAACAAAACAAGTACATTCCACTATTTCCTTATGTTTATTTTAATATGCGGTGGAGCGATTCCGCTATACTCCAAAACAATGCGGAGGAGGTATCCGCTGTGATCCACACACCCCGGCCGTAGCCTTTTTGTGGGGAGGCTACCACTACCGTCTCCAGTGCCAGTGCCTCGCACACCCCGGCCGTAGCCTTTTTGTGGGGTAGCTATCACTGCACTCGGGTGATTGCTATGCCCCGTTTGTGGGGAAGCTCTCACTACCAATTCTAGTGCCAGTGCCTCGCACACCCCGGCCGTAGCCTTTTTATGGGGAGGCTATCACTGCACTCCAGTGCCAATGCCTTGCACACCCCGGCCGTAGCCTTTTTGTGGGGCGGCTATCACTGCACTCAGGTGATTGCTATGCCCCGTTTGTGGGGAAGCTCTCACTACCAACTCTAGTGCCAGTGCCTCACACACCCCGGCCGTAGCCTTTTTATGGGGCGGCTATCACTGCACTCCAGTGCCAGTGCCTCACACACCCCGGCCGTAGCCTTTTTATGGGGCGGCTATCACTGCACTCCAGTGCGATGGAGGAATCGCTGTGCCTCACTCACCCCGGCCGTAGCCTTTTTATGGGGTGGCTATCACTACTCCAAAACAATGTCGATGCATTACAAAATTCACGCACATAACACGACCCAGTGTCGGACTGAGTCAATTCATTGACCCCGGTTGCACTCGGTGCATGGTAGTCGAATCTGGGCTCAGGCCGACCTAGGCTACCAACAAGGAAAATACGATGTTCTACCTATTATACGTACCTGACTTGTGGGTTCGTCCGACTGTAATCCACTAACCCTAATATGAATGAGGGCATAAAATTATACATTAGTATAATTTTACTCGCGTCGAAAATGCACGCAACTAAATATTTAATATATGCCACATTAATTAATTTATTTAATTCAATAAGGTTCAACACTTCTTTATTTAATTAATTATGCTATCTCGTGATTTCTACACGATTATCTTTTATTGATCCATTATTTTACTTTACGAATTTATTATAAGAATAATCGTTTTATTTATCAAATATAAATTTTATATGCTAAAGGTGAAGTCTTTATTAAATATTCCTCATAACTCTTCAATTTAAGTTAATCGCTTTTAATAAGCCGATTAATTAATTACCGTTTATCCTGATCGAAATTTATTAATTTCATGTAATAATTTATAAATTTATTATTTTGACCACTTAACTCGTATCCCTTTAAATTAATTATTTTAATGATTTTAATACGAGTTGGTATTATTATTATGATTTTTAACTCAACCCGTATCGAGTCAAACAGAAATTACAAAACTGCCATCCTCTTCTTCTTCTTCTTCTTCTTTCCCGTCAGTCTACCCAAAACCAGTCTTCTTCTTCTTTCCCGTCAGCCTTTCTCTTCTCCACCCAAAACCACTCCAACCTCTTCTCCTTCGACCCAAATCCAGATCATGTCCTTCACCAATTGTTTCCCTTCCCTAGCAATCCAATTGGCAGCAACTATCCAGGGCGACCTTGTTCTGCACCACCAAGGCGACTAACCAGCAGCCATGGCGACCTCGACCTGCTGCTATGGCGACTCCGACGTGGCCAGCAGCACCGCCCAAGGCGACCCCTTCTTCCCGCACAACAACCCAACGCCCAGAAGAAGAGAAACACTACACTGCTGCGTGTTATATGCAACTGTTTGTGACACAATCGCCATGGTGCTGTTGCTGCAATTCAGCAGGACGTGCTACCATCCTTGGCCATAAATTCTATGAAATCTAACTTATAATTACTACAACATGCATAAGGACGTTGATGCAGCAACTGATCAGCAAAAGATTATGACTTGTCGCTGTAATTAATCACAAGCAACCAAGAATTGCTGCACGGCAGCAATTTACATTCCTGGGTGGATTTCTGGTTCTAGTCCAGTTTAATTCTCCTTTTTCTTGTTGATTTCAGGTTTTAGTTTCCATGATTATCTAGTTTATTATAATTTTTATCATATGTATGCATGCAAACTAAGAAGAAGAGAGGAAGAAACTTACCAGAACAAGGGGAAACCGGCGTCTGTCCAAAGAGACTTATGTGAATGACGCCCTCCTCCTTCTCCTTATATAATGAAAGAAGGCCTAGGGTATATGAAAACACACTTCGTTGCCGGGTAAATGGGTAAGTGATACGGTTCACTTTACTAGTTTAAACGGTTAAATGGTATGGTTTACTTAACCGGGTAAAAATACTTAACCGGTTAACTAATACTTTCCACTTGACCGGGTAATTAATAATTAACCGGGTAGCGGGTAAATAATTTAAATAAATTCATGGACACCAACGTTCGATCCCACCACATCGAATATATATATATATATATATATATATATATATATATATATATATATATGTATTCCGGGTCTTTACAATACTACATACGGTTTCTTCACGATTTCTCTCCCATAGCAGCCCCTCTTGCACGGCTGATTAGGAAGGATGAACAGTTCACATGGATGGATCAGTGTGTGTGGATTTTTAGGACACTGAAGGAGAGATTGACTTTGGCACCTATCCTCACATTTCCCGAGGGACGTGAGGATTTGGTAGTTTACATAGATGCCTTAGGGATTGGCTTAGGTTGTGTTTTGATGCAAAAGGATATGGTTATAGCTTATGCATCTTGCCAGCTCAAGGTGCATGAACATAACTACCTGACACACGACCTTGAACTTGTAGCACTCATATTCGCACTCAGAATATGGGGCACTACTCGTATGGAACATTTTTCAAACTTTAGATAGATCATTAGAGTCTGAAATATATCTCACATAGAAAGATTTGAACAGCAGGCAGAGAAGATGGATAGAGATGTTGGCATATTACTAGATTGACATAGCGTACCACAAGGGCAAAGCAAATGTAGTAACAGATGCATTGAGCAGGAAGCCAGGAGTCTTGTACTTCGCAGGATTGGTAGCAGTGTCAGTGACTCAGTTAACTATAGGTCAAAAATAGTTGGTTTGAATGATGGCACGACTGACCATTCAACCGAGTGTACTCGAGTAAATCAGGATTGCGCAGGAAGTGGATCCATAGTTGAGGCAATGGTTGGAACATGAAACAGATCAGGAATTGGGCTAGAGATGATCCAACAGACACAAGAAGTGGTGATGCAGATCAAAAAGAGGATGAGGTCAGTTCAGGATAGGCAGAAAAGTTATGCTGTTCAACACAGACGTGAGGTTCATTTCGCGTTAGGAGTTCACGTTCTCTTTAAGGTCTCTCCAACTAAGGGTAACACGAGAATCAGAATGTGAGGGAAACTCAGTTTGCAATATATTAGACTGTTTAACGTGATTGAGCACATGGACTAGTGACATATAGGCTAGCATTGTCGTCTTACTTATCAACTGTGCATGACGTCTTCCATGTGTCGATGCTAAAAAGTACCATCCAGACAACTCTCATGTTGTCAGTTTCAGAGAGATAGAATTGCAACCAGACTTGATATATCCAGCAGATGCAATTTGGATTGTGGATCACAGAGTGAAGATTCTCTGAAAGAAAGAAGTCCCTCTAGTGCGAGTGCAGTGGACACGAAGAGGAGTTGAAGAATCTACATGGGAACACGAGGATGAGATGAAGAAGTGATACTAGGAGATATTCGAGCAACTAGCTTCACAACTAGGTACCTTACTAGAGATTATTTTCTTCAGATTATGGATGAGTTTGAAACTTATTTCAAGGATGAAATTTTTCGAAGGGAAGGAGGTAAAACCCGTGACTCGAGTTAGAGTTTTACTATAGCGAACTAGTCAGTTCGAGTTGAGTCAGTTTCATGAACCGTGTACTGAGTCGAGGCTAGCCGTGAGTTATGAGTGATATAGGTCAAGTGTACCTAAATATATGATGATAACATCAAAAAGATGGTAAGAAATAAGTTATCAGAATATATGAAAGTATGCGGCATTTTTTTTAATGTATTTGATCGTAGAAATAGTTTTAGGCCGAATAACGTATATGAACATGTTATAGGACAGATTGGGTGGGTTATTAGTTATAGAACATGTCATTGTGTGTTATGGTGTGTAATATATTTTATGAGCTTTTTCCACATTTTTTGACATTTTTTTAGGATTTATTACAAACTAGTTATTATTTTGACTCGAGTAGGGATGGAGTGATACTTGATTATGAGTTTGCCACAGGAGTGTTTCTTCTCCCTCCCGACACTTCTTCACCCCAAACCCCATCGTTGTCGCCCCTGTGTTGTTGCCGCCACCATTGCCGATGCAGCCCTATCGCTGATCAACGCCGCTTTGTCCCGCCCTATCGTCGCTGTGCTTCCCTGACAAACCCCGGCCACCATCTAGTTGCCACAAAACTGGAATTGCCCCATGAACGCCATCCGGGCTGAGCCGCCACAGCCGTGATGTCGACCCCACTCCCTTGACCTCCCCGACCTTTCCCCTACACCTAGCACCGCCGCCAAGGCCAGTCGTAGGCTCGATCAGAGAGATTGACCGCCCCGGCCAAACTCGTCATCACCGTTGCTACTGTCTCACCATTACCACCATTTGATCAACCTCATCAAGCCGGTGCCAATGGTACTCCATACCACCACCACCTTGTTGGTCGCTGGAAACTGTTGAGAAGCTCTCAAAAAATCATCAGAATCCACCAGAAAGTTGTCAGAACCTGCCGAAAAACTTGATTTATTGAATTTTTTGGATCTTCCTCTAAGTTTGCCCAGTCGAACCTGATCAAACTTTGGATGCTACCGAGCGCCGAATTTGAGCTCCAAGATGTGTGACGAAACCCTAATCGTCACCAATTGCTGACAACGCAAGGTATCATTACCTCCAATTTAATTATTTCAAATTAATTATTATTAGCACAACATGTTAGGATCGATTGTTTGATATGATGAATGCTTGATTGTGAATGAAGTGATGGTTTGCATGACTTGTTTGATAGTGTATGACTATTAGTGATCTAATTAAGTAAAGTAAATTTGAACATGCTAACTGACTTCAACGTAATTTAGAAAAAATATAATAAAATAGGTATGAATAGGATGAGTTAGAGTTATTTCTACACTAATGATTGTTTGATTGTTGATGGATGATGTTTGTGTTGTGAGTGTGTTGATCATGATGAGTTTGATGCATCATTAAGTAGTGGGCATTAGCTTTTAGATTTGACGTGTAGGGACGGAGTAGGAGCTCACCGCCTACGGACGAGGACCTGATTGGAGCTTCTACCAGGTCAGTTTAGGACTCGTTCTTTGTTTTATGCTATTCTATTGTGTATTTGATTCATCATATGTTGGACGAGTTAAGTGGCATTTTATTGGATCCCACTTAACTCGGGTCATTTAACCAACAGTTTTTTAGATTAATAACCCTCGAGGTTGAGCTCCCTCAAGTTAGTTTTTGAAATTAAGATCCACCACAAGTTGCCTTCGGGCCTATTGTATAAATTCCAACCCAGACCTATATATGTATAGTTTTTATGTTTTCAGTGGAAGATGGAATGAGGGTTATCGACGGCCACATCTTAAGATAGGGCGTGTCCTCATCAAAGTGGGCTCTGGAGCTGGGGAGAACCCACTTCATTCCTGAGGGAATCTTGACAACTCCACCTTTGAGTTCTTCAAACTCAAAGAAATGTGGAGGTTCATGGGTACTACAATGCAGCACATGTCTAGACCTGTAGTTTCAAAGGGTACTAGGCGCATGCGTGAGAGTACTCGGCTCCTATACATAGGGCCATGAGTAATATGGAGGACATAGAGGGCATAAAGGAATGAAATTGATGCGAAAAGCGATCGAGAAATGACCAAAGTATGAGAATGAGAAAGAAAGGGGGATGTTGTCGATCCAGGTCGACGCCTCCCATATACGCCCTGATGAGTGTTCTATGAAAAAGATATGGATTTCTCTTCAACAGGAAAGTTAGCTCTCATGTGCCAGATTTATATTAGTTAATTTTCAGACCAGTAACACTTGTTATTGACAATTTCCAATTATATATGTAGGTGAGCACCTCGAGGAAATGGTTTCCTTTATTCGGACATTTGTTGATTAAATCACTTTGACAATTGTTATAGACTTAAACTCTAGACATGTCAAAATGGTTTCAAGATAGTAACAATTATAGTGTAGTCAGAACAAAAAGTGAATTAGTTATAGTTGGGATTTTTGAGTTGCTTGTTCTTGTGTGAGTAATGACAATGAATGATATTGTATCATGTCTCAACTAGTAGTTATGCACTAGTTGCCAGGTTGGGATGTAAGAAGAAGGTAATAAGTGACTTGATTTTCATGGATGTGATTAGTTCATCATGGTTGTTTTATGTAGTAATAACGTTTGTTTAATAATCTTGCATGTCTTTGTTTTTGTTAAATACTGGTGATCATATACACGTATGCATCACATTCATGCATAGTATAGTTAGAATTGGGCATTAGTATTTAGTTGGGATGTATAGTTACGAAGTAGGAGTTCACTGCCTAAGCGTGTGGCCTCGCTTGAAGCTCCTAACGGCCCATTTAGGACTCGCCTCTGATTTGATTTATTGTTTGTATGATGAGTTAAGCGGTGTTTTATTGAATACCACTTAACTCGTGTCATTTAGTCTAATAGTTTTTTAGATTAACAACCCTCAATGATGAGATCTTTTGAGTCTGATTTCAAAAATAAGATCCACCGCATGTTGCTTTCGGGTATATATAATATTTTTGAATTTTTAGTGAGATGAGAGATGGTGAAACAGACTTGCACATACCATGTGTGGGTGCGCATGCTAATCATAACGAGCTCTAGATTAGGGAGCGGGATGTTTCATTCCCGAGGATCCTGATAACTCTGCATTTTTGAGTTTCCTCAACCAGTAAACACAAAGGTTTACGGGTACTATTTAGTATAGGGCACATCCTGACATGTAGTTAAAAGGTATCAAGGTGACTGCTTGAGAGTACTCAGCCTTCATACTCATGACCAGGTGATATATGGATGAAATGAGAAAGCTTAGGATATATTGGTAGTCCCAAGGGACAAAAAGAAATATGAGAAAATGTCAAGCGAGGCATCAGCAAACCAGTCAATTCAAGATGTTGTTGGGTCTGCAACCCAATGGCTCCCCAATAGATGCTGCCCTTATGAGAGTTCAACAAAAGTTATAAAATTATTTGCTACAAAATAAGAGTCATCTTTCATTTGTCAGTTTGTTATAGTTATTTTTCGACCACTAACACTCGTTACTGATAATTTTATATTATATATTTAGGTAAGAAGGAGGAGCCTAATATGCTACCCTAGACGAAGGAGCAGTGACTAATATGTGCACACACACAAATCTAGTGCGACATTGTTTGATATGATGTATGATTTTAGTTATAATGTATTATGATGTGACATGTTGGATGTTATTGAAATGACTTAAAATTGTTGAGAATGATGGGACCAATGTGATAGATGAGATCAGCAGAATGGATCACGACCAAATTTAGGAATATGAATTTATGAATATGATAACTATGAATGACAAGATAAATAGACAAGTCATGATCTAGTTGATGTAAAAGAATTTTGTTGATATCACTTTAGTATGGTCTGAAATGAAGAATTTGGATGGTTTGGTGATATATTTATATAATGTCGTTTTGGTAGGCTCCCCCTTATTGCACTTTTAGGAGAAGCTCTATCTATTTTAAATTTAAAAATTTTATCGATTTTATCGTGATTGTTTTTTAGTGTGAAATGTTTGTCATAACATTCACTAGAATCATGCTAGGTTCCAAGTATTTCATACATGGATGACAAAATTTATCTTCCATCTTAATACACCAAGTGTAGATCCATTCAGGTTAGGTTTGGGTTAGCCGACTTAATAGAGTGAGCCGTAACATTCTAATTGAGTTCACGAGTGAGCCAAATTTAGGTTGGTACAGTTTATACCCT
Organism: Piper betle; assembly: GCA_033002965.1. Lineage (NCBI taxonomy): Eukaryota > Viridiplantae > Streptophyta > Magnoliopsida > Piperales > Piperaceae > Piper > Piper betle. The sequence goes on from JAURVB010012990.1 coordinate 122,480, forward strand.
ACCTGGTGTTAATTTTTTGGGGTTTCTCACCACCGCCACTGCCATCACCTTGTGGCCATTGTCCAGCATCATCTAGCCCCTCCTTGGTCCTCCCTTTCCCTCCTCTTCCTCACCTCCGACTCTCCTCCTCCTCCCTCTTCTCCCCATCGTGGTACACCCTTTTCCCTCTTTTCGTTTGATTTGAATCTTTTGTATTTATTGCATGCAGAATAACTTGTTTAGGACATGTATCATCCTAACTAATTATAACATTATCATGATCATTGCATATTGATTTTGTTGATTTTTCACAACAATCCAGTTTTTATCTTTTTGGGTGTATGTTTGTGATTAAATGTTGTAATAAAGATCCCATTTGTGCCTAAATCATGAAATCTATCACCTAATACACCTAATAACAGTTGAAACAATATAAAAATTAAAACTTTATAATTTTTTAGCTTGTGTACAAGTTGCCTTGTTTTGTGTGCGAAGTTAGTAAAATAACTAAATAATTAAAATAAGGATAAGATATGGTTGTAAAATTGGTTTTGGTGTACAATATTAAAGTTAAATGGTATTCAACCTAATCATCCTAACTAATTAAACATTATCAATTGATTTTAATCAAAAGAATAATTCATAATTACTGGGTTCGGGTGTGGGTTGGACTCAACATCTCAAGCGGCTCTGCCATAGTTCACTAGATCTTCTAGATCCATTTGTTTTTAAATTTTGCTTTTCCAAAGTTAGTTTGGCAGCAAAATCACAAGGCTTACGTTTAATTTAGATGACTGTCTATTTAAATTGACTTTTATGATTTTATCAAGATCTCGTTTGCGATTAGTGTGCACATTTATCTCTAAGCATCTCGATATCTTAAGTTAAAATTTATGTTCTCCAGATGAATCCCGGAATATATTTCATAAAATACTCAAATTTCTATTTTGACATCAATATTTGACTTAGCAGAATCTTGTGCAGCTTTCGGCACATTTAGCATGTGATTGTGATGTGTTTGTAGAGTGTCTAATTTTCTGCCCTACATGTCATGCCATTTGCTACTTATAGTGGTGTTACATATCATTGCACACATGCATCATAAAGGCGTTGAGCAATGGTCTACATTTTCTACACCGTGGAAAGTCAAGCTTGTCGCAGTAAGATGAGAAGCTCTTCTCAAATCTACTAGGACTCTCTCTCAACTTGGTCTATTGTTTGGCTCACGTGTTCTATTTTCATATTGTAGTACCTAGCTAGTAGTATTTTATTGGATCACACTATGTATGGGCCATCTTATCGCTTTGCCGGATTAATAAAACTTCAAAGTTGCGATCCCTTGATGAGTTTTCAAAAATGCAAGATTTAGGACAAAAGTCGCATTTTAGTGCTATTTGAATTAATCCTACCCAAGCATTATACTTATTAAACTTTTTCAGATTTCTGGTGCACATATGGTAGATTGGGAGTGTGATGCTAATTGAGGAGTCCAGTTAGTACCTGCCCATAGTGCTTGGTTAGTGGTTAATTGTGTGCTTATGATTATTAACATATTACCTGCTAGTAGTGTGCATCATAGATTTCAGTATGTGCATGCTCTCCGTTCAGTATGTCCAGATCATGACATATCGCAGATGTGTTTAGTTACATTTTATTGGCCATAAGCATGTTGTCAGCTACCAAATTTTGGCCATGCATAGTATCGACACATTAATGTTGAGTATTCTGGTTTGTAAGCGTAATTAGATCTGTGATTATGATTAGACCCTATTGGTCAAGCAGAGTTTTATGTTAGCAAACCAGTCATTTCAACTGTCGATTCGAGTCAAGCCAGTTTCATGAACTATGTGTTGAGCTGAGGCTAGCCATGAGTCATCAGCAATGAGGGTCAGGTATACCTGAGTATACGATAATTACATCAGAAAGATGATCAGAAATGAGTTATCTATGCAGTATATTTTTTTATGTATTTGGTCGTAGAATTTTTTTGGGTCGAGTAATGCATTAGGACACTTTATAGAGCAGTTTGAGTGGGCTATTAGTTATAAAACATGTCATTGTCGTGTTATGGTGTGCAATATATTTTGTGGTATTTTCCCTATTTTCTTGGTTTTTTTAGGATTTATTACGAGTTAGTTATTATTTTTAACTTGGGTCGGAGTCGAGTCATGTTTTATTTACAATATTGTCACCCAACTATTTCTTTCCCTCCAGACATTTTCTTCCCCAAACCCTCGATGCTAACCTGGGGAGGCAATTCTGCGTTAGTGATTAACCAGTAAGCCGTATAATTCAATAAAACAAGTCCATAAACTCCCTATCATTATCTATAATATTGGCACTTGTGACCATTCCAACATGTCCATTTATTAATTGATGGTTCAGTCCACCATGTCCATTAGTTGGCTGATGGGTTAGTCCACCATGTCCATCTATTGGGTGATGGGTTAGTCCATCATGTACGTTACTGGCTAGCGAGTCCAATCCACCATATCCGTTATCGGTTGGTGAATCCATTCCGCCATGTCCATTAGTTGGCTGATGGGTCAATCCACCATGTCCATCTATTGGCTAATGGGTTAGTCCACCATGTCCGTAATTGGCTGGCGAGTCCAATCCGCCATGTCCAATTTATTGGCTGATGGGTCAGTCCATCATGTCCATTACCCACTGGCGAGTCCAATCCGACATGTCTGTTATCGACTGGTGAGTCCAATCCACCATGTCCGTAATTGGCTGGCGAGTCAAATCCTCCATGTCCAATTTATTGGCTGATGGGTCAGTCCATCATGTCCATTACCGGCTGGCGAGTCCAATCCGCTATATCCGTTATCGGCTGGTGAGTCTAATCCACCATGTCCATTAGTTGGCTGATGGGTCAATCCACCATGTCCATCTATTGGCTGATGGGTCAGTCCATCATGTCCATTACCGGCTGGAGGCCCAATTCGCCATGTCTGTTATCGGCCGATGAGTCCAATCCACCATGTCTGTAATTGGCTGGTGAGTCCAATCCGCCATGTCCAATTTATTAGCTGATGGGTCAGTCCTTCATGTCCATTACCGAATGGAGGGTCCAATCTGCCATGTCTGTTATCAGCTGGTGAGTCTAATCAACCATGTCCATAATTGGCTGGCGAGTCAAATCTGCCATGTCCAATTTATTGGCTGATGGGTCAGTCCATCATGTCCATTACCGGCTAGCGAGTCCAATCCACCATGTCTGTTATCGGCTGGTGAGTCCAATCCACCATGTCCATTAGTTGGCTGATTGGTCAGTCCACCATATCCGTAATTAGCTAGCGAGTCCAATCCACCATATCAATTATTTGGCTGATGGGTCAGTCCACCATGTCCATCTATTGGCTGATGGGTTAGTCCACCATGTCCGTAATTGCTTGGCGAGTCCAATTTGCCATGTCCAAATATTGGCTGATGGGTCAGTCAGTCATGTCCATTATCGGCTAGCGAGTCCAATCCGCCATGTCCATTATCGGCTGGTGAGTCCAATCCACCATGTCCAAAATTTGCAAGCGAGTCCAATCCGCCATGTCCAATTATTTACTGATGGGACAGTCCATCGTGTCCATTATTTGATTATAAAGGGTTCAGCCCATGTCAGACTAATTCAATTCCTTGACCCCGGTTGCACTCGATGCATAGTGGTCGAATCTGGGCTCAGACTGACCAGGTTGTCAACAAGGGAAAATACAAGATTTTAAATAATTATATTGACCTAGATATTTCGAATTTGTAACTGCGACCAATGATCCTAATTTGAAAGAGGACATAAAATTATACATAAGTATAATTTTATTCGAGTAGAAATTCATTTAACTAAATGACTAATATATAGATCAGTATTAAATTTCAACAATATTAAATATTAAACTATTTATGTGATATAATCATTTAAATCCTACTTTGCATTAGTAATCTATAAAATAATTAACACTTAACAAATAATAGAATAATTATCAACTTATACAAAAATATTTAATGGCTATTATTAATATATTTCCTTCGGTTATAATTTTTTACTCACTACTTTTATTTACAACAATTTAATTATTTAAGTTGTTCACTTAAATTATTTAAAATAATTTGTATTCATATATATTATTAATACAATTAATTTAAATTATTCGACTCTATAAAGTTTCGAACTTTATTTATTTTTATTATTCTCTTTAGGTTCGGCGCTAGTGATTGCTACCCGACTATAGTTTAATAACCCATTTTCTACATTAATGACTCGTTATTAAAATAATCACTTTATTTACCTAATATTAAATTTAATATGGTAAAGGGAAAATCTATATTTTATTAATTAGTTATAACCTTCCGATTTAATTTGATCGCTTGAATTATGCCGATTAATTATCGCCCATTTATCATTACTGTATTTTTTATTGCTCGTGGCGATTTCATACAATAATTAGTTAGTTTAGTAGCTTTACCCATAACCCATTCAAATAATTATTTTTAAAGATTTATTACAAGTTAATATTATTTTTAACTCTAGTCAGTATCGAGTCCACCAGTATTTACAAAATTGCCACCGCCCTTCTTCTTCCCCGGCACCATCCCCTGTTCCCGACAGTAGCCACCCTCCAGCAGCCGCTGGGAATCGTCTCTGGTAGCCGTCAATAGTCGCCGCCCAGACTTGCCATGCAATTGCGGTGTGGACCCGGCCAACTGCAGCCGCCTTCCAGCCGCGGCGACGCCTGCATCGCCTTCCTAGCGGCGCGCTCGCCTCAATGTTTCCACCACTGGCGAGCGTCGCCACCTCAATTGGGAGGTCGCCTCATCACCCTCAACCACCTATCTACCTTCCCCGGCCATATCGGGACCCGTCACCACCCAGGACGGCTGGATTTCTTCCCCCACCACCGTCGCCCCTGCTTTTGCCGCCGCTACTATTTTTGGCCATTTACCACCCCATGCCAACATCCACACATGTAAGATCGACCCTACACTGATCGACGAAGAGAGTAGGATCATCTTCTGACGTCGGAATGACCCTCGCCACCGATTCCCGGCAACCTTGCCTGTGCTTCCCCATATTGCAGAAACAACGGACTCGTCGGCCGAATTAAAGTTTAATTTTTTTCTTCAGTTTCTTTCTTGTTGATTTTTAAACTTTAATCCTCGCGATTATAAATCTTATTATCAAATTAAAATATTCTTGCAAGAAAATTAAGAAGAGGGAGATAGGAAGAATACCTAAAGTAAGGAAGAAGGCACACCGGCAAGGAAGAGGAGAAGAGAATGCGAATGATGGCTAGGGTGGAGGATGTCCTTTATAAAATGAAATGACGGCTAGGGTTTGTGGAAACACACCAACACCCGTATTTTATTCCTTTAACCGGGTAGCCGGGTAAAGAATAAAATATATTAATTAACCAGGTAGGATTTACTGGGTATTGGATATAACATGTTCGGTCCTTCCTAAACCGCGTTCACGTTTTTTTTCTTTTTTCATGATCTTTACAATCTCCCCAACTTGGAAATATTTCGTCCCCGAAATATCATAACGGGCAGCAGAACAATTATTATTAACTTTATTTATTTTTTTGGGATCAGTTCATACCACTACAATTATAAAACTCCTATGCCACAAATTGGTTAGGGTATTTCTTTTTCATTTCTTGTTTAGTCTCTCATGTAGCTTCCTCTGACCCCTAATTTTTCCACAATACTTTTGCCAAAGGAATTTGATTATTCCGCTTGATAGGATGCGGATCGGGTTTTCCTCATATGTTAATGTTGATTGTAGCTCTAAGTCTTCAAAATTGGTGATGATATGCTCCTCATCCCATACATATTTCTTTAGCATTAACACATGGAAAACATTGTGTACTCCAGCTAGGCTTGGTGGCAATCCTAATCTATATGCACAATTTCCAACTCAATCTAGGATTGGAAACGGTCCTATGAATCATGGCATCAACTTCCCTGATATTTTAAATCCGATCACCCTCTTTGTAGGAGGCGTCTTTAGGTACACAAACTCCCCAACTTGGAACTCTAGGTCCTTCCTTCGAGTATCAGCATAACTCTTTTGTCGTTCCCGAGCTACTTTAAGTTGTTGTTGAATGAGTTTCACATTTTCAGTTGCTTCCCTCACCATCTCTGGCCCGACTATAATTGCTTCGGTAGACTCTAGCCAGCACAATGGAGATCTATAGGGCCTACCATATAAGGCTTCAAATGGTGCCATCCCTATACTGGCTTGGTAAGAGTTATTGTAGGTGAATTCAACCAAGGCTAAGTGTTTCTCCCAGTCACCCACCCCCCCCGTCAAGAATGCAAGCTCTTAACAAATCTTCCAAAGTTTGAATAGTCCTCTCACTCTGACTATCAGTTTGGGGATGATATGCTATACTCAACTTAATTTGACCTCCCATGGCTTTTTGGAAAGCTTCCCGAAAATGTGAGGTGAAGTGGGGATCGCGGTCGGAGACTATCTCCTTTGGTATCCCATGCAATTTGACAATATTGTCAACATATAATCCTGCTAGGTATTCCGCCGTTCTCATTGATTTCGTAGGGATGAAGTGAGCTACCTTAGTTAGTCGGTCCACCACTACCCATATGGAGTCATGCTTCTTTTGAGTTCTTGGGAGCTTTGAAATAAAATCGCATGTAACACACTCCCATTTCCACGTTGGTATTTCTAAAGGTTGTAATAGTCCTCCCGGTAGTTGATGTTGGGCTTTGATATGTTGGCAAGTCTGACACTTAGAGACAAAATTCACAACATCCCTCTTCATCCCAATCCACCAGTAGGTTCGCTTTAAATCTTGATACATTTTAGTCACTCCAGGGTGTATCGAGAACTTTGAGCGATGAGCCTCCTCCAAAATATCCCACCTCAGTGAATTATCCTTGGGTACACACAACCTTCCTCTAATTGTTGTGTTGTCCGTATAATTATTTAAATCTGGTCACACCATTTGAATCAGCTACAATGTCAGGAATCTTGTCCAACATTTTATCAGCTCCTCATCACTCATTTGTGCTAGGTTAACATGAGCAACCAAGTCATTGGAAATAACCAAATTCATCAGTAAGCTTGTTAGTTTCTCCACTGAGTTGATAGCTACCAGTTCTGCTGACATGGCCCAAAGTCTAGCTAGCTACTGACTTTTGTCCACTTTGCCCTTCCGACTCAACGCATCGGCTACCACATTCGCTTTCCCTGGATGGTATAAGATTTGGTAGTCGTAGTCCTTCAAATATTCTATCCACTGCCTCTATCACAGGTTAAGGTCATTCTGGGTGAAGATATACTTCAAACTCTAGAGCCCAGTAAAGACCGTGAAAAAAAACGCGAACGTGGTTTAGGAGGGACCGAACGTGTTATATCCAATACCCGGTAAATCCTATCCGGTTAATTATTATATTTTATTCTTTACCCGGTTACCCAGTTAAAGGAATAAAATACGGGTGTTGGTATGTTTCCACAAACCCTAGCCATCATTTCATTTTATGAAGGACATCCACCACCCTAGCCTTGATTTGCATTCTCTTCTCCTCTTCCTTGCCGGCGTGTCTTCTCCCTTACTTTAGGTATTGTTCCTATATTCCTCTTCTTAATTTTCATGGATGCATATTTTAATTTGATAATAAGATTTATGATCGTGAGGTTTAAAGTTTAAAAATCAACAAGAAGGAAACTACACAAAAAAAATTAAACTTTAATTTGGTCGACGAGTCCCCTGTTTCGGCGAGATGGGGAAGCACACGCAAGGTCACCGGAAATTGGTGGCGAGGGTCGTTCCGACGTCAGAAGATAATCCTACTCTCTTCGTCTATCAGTGTAGGGTCGATCTCACGTGTGTGGATGTCGGTCTGGGGTGGTAAATAGCCAAAAATAGTAGCGGCGGCAAAAATAGGGGCGTCGGTGGTGGGGGAAGAAATCCGGCCGTCTTGGGTGAAGACGGGTCCCAATATGGCCGGGGAAGGTAGATAGGTGGTCGAGGATGATGAGGCGACCACCCAATTGAGGCGGCGACGGTCACCGGCGGTGGAATTGCCAACGCAAGCGTGCCTCTAGGAAGCCGATGCGGGCATCGCCGTGGCTGGAAGGCGGCCGGAGTTGGCCGGGGCAACACCGTAATTGCATGGCAAGTCTGGGCGGCGACTATTGACGGCTGCCGGAGACGATTGCCGGCTGCGGCTGGAGGGCGACTGCTGTCGGGAGTAGGGGATGGCGCCAGGGAAGAAGAAGAAGAAGGGCAGTGGCAATTCTGTAAATACTGGTTGACTCGTAATAAATCTTTAAAAATAATTATTTTAATGGGTTATGGGTAAAGCTACTAAACTAACTAATTATTGTATGAAATCACCACGAGTAATAAAAAATACGGTAATGATAAATGAGAGATAATTAATCGGCATAATTCAAGTGGTTAAATTAAATCGGAGGGTTATAACTAATTAATAAAATATAGATTTTACCTTTACCATATTAAATTTAATATTATGTAAATAAAGTGATTGTTTTAATAACGAGTCATTAATGTAAAAAATAGGTTATTAAACTATAGTCAGGTAGCAATAACTAATGCCGAACCTAAAGAGAATAATGAAAATAAATAAAGTTCGAAACTTTATATAGTCGAATAATTTAAAATAATTATATTAATAATATTTATAAATACAAATTATTTTAAATAATTTAAGTGAACAACTTAAATAATTAAATTGCTGTAAATAATAGTAGCAATTAAAAAATTATAACCGAAAGAAAATATGTTAATAATAGTAATTAAATATTTGTGTATAAGTTGATAATTATTTTATTATTTGTTAAGTTTTAATTATTATCTAGATTATTAATGTAAAGTAGGATTTAAATGATTATATCACATGAATAGTTTAATATTTACTAGTGTTGAAATTTAATACTGATATATATATTAGTCATTTAGTTACATGCATTTCTACTCGAATAAAATTATACTTATGTATAATTTAATGTCTTCGTTCAGATTAGGATCATTGGTCGCAGCTGCAAGTTCGAAATATCCAGGTCCGTATAATTATTTAAAATGTTGTATTTTCCCTTGTGGACAACCTGGTTAGCCTGAGCCCAGATTTAACCACCATGCACCGAGTGCAACTGGGGTTAAGGAACTGACTTAGTCTGACACGGGCTGCGCCCTGTATAATTAAATAATGGATATGATGGACTGACCTATCAACCAAGGTTGTGGGATAATTACTTCATGCATTGTCATTTGAAAAATAAGTTCTTTTGAGTTAGAAATGCTAGACTTATTTGCTATCATATTATTCACGGCGGAAGGTGGACTCGCCAGCCAATTACGGACATGGTGGATTGGACCCACCAGCCGATAACGAACATGGCGGATTGGACCTCGCCAGCCGGTAATGGACATGATGGATTGACCCATCAGCCAATAAATTGGACATGGCGGATTGGACTCGCAAGCCAATTATGGACATGGTGGACTGACCCATCAGCGAATAGATGGACATGGTGGACTGACCAATCAGCCAACTAATGGACATGGTGGATTGGACTCACCAGCCGATAACGGACATGGCGGATTGGACTCGCCAGCCGGTAATGGACATGATGGACTAACCCATCAGCCAATAAATTGGACATGGAGGATTGGACTCGCCAGCAAATTACGGACATGGTGGATTGGACTCACCAGCCGATAACGGACATGGCGGATTGGACTCGCCAGCCAGTAATGGACATGATGGACTGACCCATCAGCCAATAAATTGGACATGGCGGATTGGACTCACCAGCCAATTACGGACATGGTGGACTGACCCATCAGCTAATAGATGGACATGGTGGACTGACCCATCAGCCAACTAATGGACATGGTGGATTGGACTCACCAGCCGATAACGGACATGGCAGATTGGACTCGCCAGCCAGTAATGGACATGATGGACTGACCCATCAGCCAATAAATTGGACATGGAGGATTGGACTCGCCAGCCAATTATGGACATGGTGGATTGGACTCACCAGCCGATAACAGACATGGCGGATTTGACTCGCCAGCCGGTAATGGACATGATGGACTGACCCATCAGCCAATAAATTGGACAGGGCGGATTGGACTCGCCAGCTAAGTACAGCAGACATGGTGGACTGATCCATCAGCCAATAGATAGACATGGTAGATTGACCCATCAGCCAACTAATGGGCATGGTGGATTGGACTCACCAGCCGATAACGGACATGGCGGATTGGACTTGCGGCCGGTAGCATTGCATGATGGACTTGTAACACCCCAATCCGGTTTACTCTCAACCCGGACCAGAACTGTTACAAAGGATCGAACTACTCGTAAACCGATTAAGTTGGTTGACCCAAAACCTAAACGGCTACGACTATAACCCTCTCGACGTCTCAAGATGGAGCACGCCGCTAATGCGCAAATAGTATATGAATGAGATGCAAAACCTAACAGGATACTACGTGAATATTATGATAATCATCACACAGTCAAATAATTAAAATGGCCCAGGGCGAGCAGGAGAACTTCAACCCGGTGCCACCGGTAGTCCGACAAGTGGTACTGCCAGATGGGGATGACAGTGATCGATACACTGTAGAAAAATTCCGGAAGAACGGAGCTGAGGTATTCATTGGGGGAACTGATCCAATGAAGGCAGAGAGCTGGTTGGACATTATTGAGAAAGCATTTAGAGCTCTCTCTGTGTCTCATCGCCATCAAGTGAGGTTGGCGATATGCATGCTTCAGGAGGAAGCATCCTATTGGTGAAAATCCATGGAAAAAGAAAACCACATTCCATCGACGTGAGATTTCTTCCATCACGTGGGCGGAATTTGTGGCAGCTTTCAATGGACAATATTTTCCAGCCCGTTGTCCAGAAGAAAGCACTAGTATTCGCTAATTTGGTTCAGGGGGAGGATTCGGTCCGGGAATATGTGTATTCCCAGATGAACTTCCAGGGTTACCTCCTAAGCGGGCAGTGGAGTTTGACATTGACCTAGCACTGGAGTAACAAGTGTGAGGAGAGTTTCCAATCTTTGAAGAAGAGTTTAACTACTACACCAGTTTTGACTATACCAAATGGCAATGAAGGATTCGTGGTCTTCAGTGATGCATCACTAATGGGGTTAGGATGTGTCCTTATGCAAGATGGTAAGGTGGTGGCTTACGCCTCTCGCCAATTGAAGATTCACGAGCAAAATTATGCAACCCATGACTTGGAACTGGCAGCAGTGGTTTTTGCCCTAAAGATTTGGAGGTATTAGTTGTACGGAGCCCAGTTCGAAGTTTTCACCGACCATCAAAGTTTGAAGTATATCTTCACCCAGAATGACCTTAACCTTCGACAGAGACGGTGGATAGAATACTTGAAGGACTATGATTTACAAATTTTATACCATCTGGGAAAAGCGAACGTTGTAGCCGACGCGTTGAGTCGGAAGGGCAAGATGGACAAGGGTCAACAACTAGCTAGACTTTGGGCTATGTCAGCTGAGGTGGTAGCTATTAACCCGGTGGAACGAATGACAGGAATACTGGCGAACCTGGTTATCTCCAATGAATTGGTGGACCGAGTTAAGCTAACACAAATGGAAGATGAGAAGCTGAATGAAATGTTGGACAAAACTCCCAACATTGTAGCAGATTCCAACAGTGTAATCAGATTTAGAGGGAGATTGTGTGTACCCAACAATGATGCATTAAAACGAGATATTCTGGAAGAAGCTCATCGTTCAAGGTTCTCAATACACCCTGGTGTTACAAAGATGTACCAGGACTTGAAACGAACCTACTGGTGGGTTGGAATGAAGAGGGATGTGGTGGATTTTGTTTCCAAGTGTCAGACGTGCCAATTGATCAAAGCCCAACATCAACTACCTGGTGGATTATTACAACCTTTAGAGATACCTACCTGGAAATGGGAGCGTGTCACATGTGATTTTATTACTAAACTCCCAAGAACTTTGAAGTGACATGACTCTATATGGGTAGTTGTGGACCGTTTGACTAAGGCAGCTCATTTTATCCCCACAAAATCAACAAGGACTGCGGAATACTTAGCTGAACTGTACATAAATAACATTGTCAGGCTGCATGGAATTCCGAAGGAGATAGTCTCTGACAGAGATCCCCTATTCACGTCACATTTTTGGGAAGTTTTCCAAAAAGCTATGGGGACCCAAATCAAGTTAAGTACAGCATATCACCCCCAAACTGATGGTCAAAGTGAGAGGACCAATCAAACCTTGGAGGATTTGTTGAGAGCTTGCATCCTCGACTGGGGAGGAGATTGGGAGAAACACTTAGCCTTGGCTGAATTCACCTATAATAACTCTTACCAAGCCAGTATAGGAATGGCACCGTTTGAAGCCTTATACGGTAGGCCTTGTCGATCTCCATCATGCTGGTTGGAGTCTACAGAGATGGTTATAGTCGGGCCAGAGATGGTGAGAGAAGCAGCTGAAAAGGTGCAACTCATCCAGCAAAGGCTTAAGGCAGCTCAGGATCGGCAGAAAAGTTATGCTGATACTCGAAGGAAGGACTTAGAATTCCAAGTTGGGGAGTTCGTCTACCTTAAGACCTCACCTAAAAAGGGAGTGATCAGATTTAGAACATCAGGGAAGTTGAAGCCAAGATTCATAGGACCATTTCCAATTTTGGATCGAATCGGAAGTTGTGCATATAGATTAGCATTACCACCAAACCTTGATGGTGTACACAATGTCTTTCATGTGTCAATGCTAAAGAAATATGTACGAGATGAGAATCACATTATCACAAATTTTGCAGATTTAGAGCTACAATCGGATTTAACCTACGAGGAAAAACCGATTCGAATCTTGGCAAGGGAAACAAAGACACTCCGTAGCAAGGAGATCCCTTTGGTAAAGGTATTATGGAGAAATCAGGGATCAGAAGAAGCGACATGGGAGACTGAACAGGAAATGGCTAGAAAATATCCTAGCCTGTTTGTAGCATAAAATCCGTGTAAATCCGATTTATGCTATGATATTTCGGGGACGAAATAGTTCTAAGTTGGGGAGATTGTAAAGACCCGGAAAAAAAAATTTTTTTCATTAGCTGGTTAAGTATGAATTACCCAGTTAAATTGAAAAGTAATTTCTAATCGGACGATTCTAGTTGAATCAGTCGAGTCGAACACATAATTATCATTTAACATTTAGGTGAACCATACCATTTAAGAGGTTGAGTGAAAAGGTTAAGTGAACCGTGTTAATTACCCAATTACCCGGTTAAAGGAATTATGATGAAAGGGTGCTTCCACAAACCCTAGCCGTCATTTATTCTTTATAAAAGGAGAAGGGGTCGTTGAACCTAGGAAATACCAATGGATGATGGGGTGTGAGAATTTAATGAAGGGGTCGTTGAACCTAGGAAATACCAATGGATGATGGGGTGTGAGAATTTAATGAAGGGGTCGTTGAACCTAGGAAATACCAATGGATGATGGGGTATGAGAATTTAATGGAGGGAATGGTTGAAGTGTATATATATGCAGGAGGAGGGAGTATTTCATCCCTCATCTCCGTCCCAGGCGACCTCCCCATTACTGTGTGAGTATTTCATCCCTCATCTTATTTGTTTCCATTAGGATTCTTGCATGCAAGGTTTCTTGAAGATGCCTTGCCAAGTTGCTAGATCTCCAGCGTCTTATTCATGGGGTTCTTGTCGATTGCTTAGTTGTTTTGTAAATGGACATGTTAATAATTAATAGAATTGCTGAAAATTTAATAAGGAATGAAGACTAACATGAACTAATTACATCATTTAAATTGATAGTATATTAGTCATGTAAGTTGCATGTAGGTTCATGCAAAATAAAATTATACTAATGTATAATTTTATGCCCTCATTCAGATTAGGGTTCACGGGTCACAGTCAGACGAAGTCACAATTCAGGTACGTATAATAGGTAGAACATCGTATTTTCCTTGTTCGTAGCCTAGGTCGGCCTGAGCCCAGATTCGACCACCATGCACGAAGTGCAACCGGGGTCAAAGAATTGATTCATTCTGACACTGGGTCGTGTTATGTGTGTGAATCTTGTAATGCATGGATATTGTTTTGGAGTAGTGATAGCCGCCCCATAAAAAGGCTATGGCCGGGGTGAGTGAGGCACAGCGATTCCTCCATCGCACTAGAGTGCAGTGATTGCCGCCCCATAAAAAGGCTATGGCCGGGGTGTGTGTGAGGCAACTGGCACTGAGTGCAGTGATAGCCGCCCCATAAAAAGGCTACGGCCGGGGTGTGTGAGGCACTGGCACTAGAGTTGGCAGTGAGAGCTTCCCCACAAACGGGGCATAGCGATCATCTGAGTGCAGTGATAGCTACCCCACAAAAAGGCTACGGCCGGGGTGTGCGAGGCACTGGCACTGGAGACGGTAGTGATAGCCTCCCCATAAAAAGGCTACGGCCGGGGTGTGCGGATCACAGCGGACACCTCCTCCGCATTGTTTTGGAGTATAGCGGAATCGCTCCACCGCATATTAAAATAAACATAAGGAAATAGTGGAATGTACTTGTTTTGTTTTATCTATTATACTACTTAGTGTTGTAATCACTAATGCGGAATTGCCTCCGCAGGTGTGCAGATACGAGATTAGGTGATTGACATCCAGAGTATGGAGCAAAATAAATATGAGGACTCCTTTTCTTATTTAATTGAGAAATAAGTGTGGCTGCTGCGAAACGGTCCAAGACTGTGGGATGTTTATGTATTGTTATTATTATAATAATGTTTGACATAATTGCTTTAATTTTGAGTAACACCTAGCCAGTTAGGCCCACAATATTATCATGAAAAATGGCGGGTCGTTACACTAGCCAACGTTTCTAGTCTTGGCCCGTTGCTATCCCCAGCCCATGACTTTTTGGCCCGTGACCGGCAGCCTAGCCAACGTCCCTAGTCCATCCCACCATCTAACATGGAACCAGGTCGGCTCTGATACCATTTGTAACGACCCAGCCCAAAGTGCAATGTAATGGGCTAAGTCATCTCTTTAAAATGGGTACCCCGGAAGTTAAAGATCTATAGTCCATTCCCACTTATAAACAGGATCTTCTCCCATTAGGTATTAGATGTGGGACTAAGTTGAGGGATCTCACATTGCTAGGTCTGGCGAGCCGCGTGCCTATCATTGGGGCGTGACCACCATGCACCACTCCTCTAAGCTATGAGGGGAAATCATGTATACCGCAATCATGACATACGATGTAGAATACATACCCGTATACCATATGCCTCTTTGGGTATGAGAAGCTCATAGACAGGGATGTAAATGATGCGGCTGCGACAACTCTGACTAGGCACGTTCTTGTGGCAATCTGAGCAGGCACAATGAATCACAATACTAGCTCCCTCTAATAGAGTGAGGTGAAAGGGCTCATTCCCCAGTACTCAATTAGGCAAGTAGGTGATGAACTCTATCAAACCCTCCTTGAGCTACTATTGTAACACCCCTATTTGGCTCGACGAATAGACTAAATCTTGATATTATAATTCAGGAAATTACGTTGTTCGACTACCATCATATAAACTCTATGGAAATAGATCTCACTCTTCAAGTAGGGTTAAGATAGTAACCTTATCGGGATGTTGATCATACAACCATAGAAAGGCTCTTACACTTAAGGCTCCTAATAAGAGCAGTCCAAGTAATGATCATGGCACCACCTCATCGACAACTAGAAGGATAAATTTACTAATGCAATTATTACTTCAAGTTACATGAAGATAACACCTCAAACGCAGCACAGTGGCTGCACTTTTCATAATCCGAATGTGTGATCCAGTTCTTATACTTAGTTCTAACCTTAGGTTGAGCAACTTATTCTTAAATGATGCTCATCTTGTACTAAAGTACACACTTGGTTGTTGTTACTTGTTCCACATATCGGTGAATGGTAATTAAATGCACATAGGCATCATTGCATGCAAGGCATAATACCCTAGCAGTTGGTCTTGACATGACCCTTCAAGGTGTATGAATTGTAAGCTCCTCCACTCCCTGCTTTTTTCACACACACAAAGTTGCAACTAAATATATTTCATGTACCCTAAATGCTCCTCGTCTTGTTGTAGGACTTTGAGGCTTACACACCCTTCATCCAATTGTTATCCTTAGCCCCAAAGTTCAAACTCTACATATAACTCCCTGATTTTGGTTCACTTAAGAACTAAATCAGAAATGTTACGATCGAATCGAGTCATGTTTAAAATTGTTGGTCGGTAAGACTCGATAAATAAAGTAGATTGAAACAACCCGCTTGGTCTCATGAGATTGAAAGACATAGTTAAATATGCGTAAAAACATATCAAAAATAAGTAAAAGTAAGTAAAGAAATAAATGCATTGAGTTCATGTGTGTGTAGTGTTTATTCATCCTTCCACCAAAGTCGACTCAAGATTTCCAAGACTTACATATTTTATATTCAAAATGTTAGTAATGAGTGTTATTGGACTGAAAAATAACTAATACAATCTAGAAAACGGTTATTTCACTACCCACAAAAATATATGAAACTTCAAGATTGCCTCACATTGGGCGGTAAGAAAACATACTTAAGCAAGTTCAAGCTCCCATTTACAGCTAATGTTCATATTCATACATACAACGCTTATGCCCTCACACCTTCCATATCACCCGCCATGGTACTCGAGTGGCAAAAGGAATAGTTAAGTTAGTGCCACAGATTCCGGAATGTGCTGCGTCATGCAGTACCCTCATACACTGCACTACCTTTGGGTTTGAAGGAGTACTAGTGTGGTCCATACATATCTCCGTACCACTCATTCTCTTATTTGTGTAATGCATAAAAATGCACATACGTGTATAATAGGCTTAGGGGAAGCCGCTTGTATCTTAAATTTTTGGAGTCAAGCAAGGACTCAACGAGCCAAGCAAAGAGAGCGAGTCCTACGAACTTGTGGTCCAAGCTACATCGGAACCTGTGAGATCCCTCAACTTAGTTCCAATACCTACTAGGAGAAAATCCTGTTTATTAGTAGGAATGGACTATAGATCTTTAACTTGGGTTAACCATTTTAAAGAAATAACTTAGGCCCATTTCGTTGCACTTTAAGCCGAGTCGTTACAGGTGGTATCAGAGCAACCTGGTTACGTGTTAGATGGTCGAGCTGGACTAGGGACGTTGGTGTAATGACCTGCCATTTTTCACAACATTGTGGGCCTAGCTGGCTAGGTGTTACTCACAATTTAGCAAATATGTCTAGCATTTCTAACAAACACATATATAAAGATCCCACAGTCTTGGACCGTTTCCCAGTAGCCACACTTATTTCTCAAATAAATAAAAAAAGGAGTCCCCATATTTATTTTGCTCCATGCTCTGGTCGTCAATCACCTAATTTCGTATCTGCACACCTGCGGAGGCAATTCCGCATTAGTGATTACAACACTAAGTAGTATAATAGATAAAACAAGTCAAGTACATTCCACTATTTCCCTATGTTCATTTTAATATGCGGTGGAGCGATTCCGCTATACGCCAAAACAATGTGGAGGAGGTATCCGCTGTGATCCGCACACCCCGGCCGTAGCCCTTTTGTGGGGAGGCTACTCACTGCCATCTCCAGTGCCAGTGCCTCGCACACCCTGGCCGTAGCCTTTTTGTGGGGAAGCTATCACTGCACTCAGGTGATTGCTACGCCTCGTTTGTGGGGAAGCTCTCACTGCCAACTCTAGTGCCAGTGCCTCGCACACCCCGGCCGTAGCCTTTTTATGGGGAGGCTATCACTGCACTCCAGTGCCAGTGCCTTGCACACCCTGGCTGTAGCCTTTTTATGGGGAGGCTATCACTGCACTCAGGTAGATTGCTACGCTACCGTTTGTAGGGAAGCTCTCACTGACCAACTCGTTAGTGCCAAGCTGCCTCTAAGCTACACCCTGGCCGTAGCCTTTTTATGGGGAGGCTATCACTGCACTCCAGTGCGATGGAGGAATCGTTGTGCCTCGCTCACCCCGGCCGTAGCCTTTTTATGGGGCGGCTATCACTACTCCAAAACAATGTCGATGCATTACACAATTTACGCACATTATACGACCCCGTGTCGGACTGAGTCAATTCTTTGACCCCAGGTTGCACTCGGTGCATGGTGGTTGAATCTAGGCTCAGGCCGACCTAGGCTACCAACAAGGAAAGTACGATGTTCTACCTATTATACGTACCTGACTTGTGATTTCGTGTGACTGTAATCCGCTAACCCTAATCTGAATGAGGGCATAAAATTATACATTAGTATAATTTTATTTGCATGAACCTACATGCAACTACATGACTAATATACTATCAACTTTTAAATGATGTAATTAGTTCATGTTAGTCTTCATTACTTATTAAATTTTCAGCAATTCTGATGATAATTAATTATTAATTATCCCCATCCAAATCCCCATTAACTAGTTGATAATTTAATTATTAACATGTCCCATACTTAATTCTTTTGTATTTACCTTATATTCTAACTTGACCGCATCTAGTTCTCCCATATTTACCTGGTTGCCATTCTACTTTAACAATTCATTTAACGACCCTAAAGCTCCCAGCTTTATTGTAGTCAACCAGCGAAAGCTGGTATTTTCACCATGCATGGCGACCAACTAGTAATGTGGCGGCCTCCATTCGCTGCTATGGCGTCTCCAACTTGGCCACCACATGGCAACCCTCAACCTAGTCCTTGGCGACCCCATTCCAGCCACCCAATCAGCAACCCCGACCTGACCATGGTGACTCCATGTCGGTCACATAATCAGCCCATGACCCATGGCGACTACCCTAGTTGGCCACATAAACAGCACCCGACCAGACCCATGGCGGCTCCCCTTGCACCACCATGACGACGACCCTCTAGCACCACCACGGCGGCGCCCCGACTAGCATGGCTGCACCACCACACCGACACCGACCTGTTCTCCCCTCGGATTTTAGACCTGCGTGCCTCCTCGACGGTCTGTTTTGGCCCTCCAAGGTGACTCCATCCGGCCAGGATCACCGTCGGGAGCAATTCCCACCTCCAGCACGTCAACCCCGCACCATGGAAGGAAACATGGCATGGTTGCTGCTGGAAAACAGCAGGACGTCCTCCTGGTTTTCTTCTTCCCTTGTTGATTTCTCATTTAATTCTTATGTTTATCATGTTTATGATTTATGCAACATGTGTATGCATGCAACAAAACAAAAAGAAAGGATAGGAAGAAGAATTACCCGAGCGAAGGAGGAAGCCGGCGTCTGTCTGAAGAGAAATTATGTGGATGACGCCCTCCCTTCTCTTTATATAATGTCATGAAGGCTAGGGTTTGTGAAAACTTCCTTCGCCCGTATTTTACTTAATCGAGTAACCGGGTTATCGATATGATTCACTTTATTTTTTAAACGGTTTGATTCCAATTGACTGATTATACAATAAGTAATCGGTTAAAATACTTTTCACTTAACCGGGTAATTCAAAGTTACCCGGTTGACGGTAAATAATTTGTATGGAAAAATTTTTTTCCAACATTCGATCCCACCGGGACGAACGTATTTATTATTATTATTCTTATTATTATTATTTTCCGGGTCTTTACAATCTCCCCAACTTATAATTATTTCGTCCCCAAAATATCATAGCATTAATCGGATATTCATGATTAAGTACATCTATGGTATATGTTCATGTTACAACAATTACACGGATTTTATGCTACAAACAGGCTAGGATATTTTCTTGCCATTTCCTTTTCAATCTCCCTTGTAGCTTCTTCTGATCCTTGATTTCTCCATAATACATTTACCAAAGGGATCTCCTTGTTACGGAGTGTCTTTATTTCCATCGCTAAGATGTGAATCGGTTTTTCCTCGTAGGTTAAATCCGATTGTAGCTCTAAATTTGCAAAATTTGTGATAATGTGATTCTCATCTCGTACATATTTCTTTAGCATTGACACATGAAAGACATTGTGTACACCATTAAGGCTTGGTGGTAATGCTAATCTATATGCACAACTTTTGATTTGATCTAGAATTGGAAATGGTCTTATGAATCTTGGCTTCAACATCCCTGATGTTCTAAATCTGATTACTCCCTTTTTAGGTGAGGTCTTAAGGTTGACTGTAACGACCCAGCCCAAAGTGCAATGTAATGGGCTAAGTCATTTCTTTAAATTGGGTACCCCGGAAGTTAAAGATCTATAGTCCATTCCCACTTATAAACAGGATCTTCTCCCAGTAGGTATTAAATGTGGGACTAAGTTGAGGGATCTCACAATCCACGCACCTTAGGAAATTTCGTCCCGAAATGCTTATTTTTGGCCCGTTACTAACCCCAGCCCACGTCCTTTCGGCCCGTGACCGGCAGCCTAGCCAACGTTTCTAGTCTTGGCCCGTTGCTAACCCCAGCCCACGACCTTTTTGGCCCGTGACCGGCAGCCTAGCCAACGTCCCTAGTCTATCACACCATCTAACATGGAACCAGGTCGGCTCTGATACCATTTGTAACGACCCAGCCCAAAGTGCAACGTAATGGGCTAAGTCATTTCTTTAAAATGGGTACCCCGGAAGTTAAAGATCTCTAGTCCATTCCCACTTATAAAGAGGATCTTCTCCTAGTAGGTATTAGATGTGGGACTAAGTTGAGGGATCTCACAATCCACGCACCTTAGGAAATTTCGTCCCCGAAATGCTTATTCTTGGCCCGTTACTAACCCCAGCCCACGTCCTTTTTGGCCCGTGACCGGCAGCCTAGCCAACATTTCTAGTCTTGGCCCGTTGCTAACCCCAGCCCACGACCTTTTAGGCCCGTGACCGGCAGCCTAGCCAACGTCCCTACTCCATCACACCATCTAACATGGACCCAGGTCGGCTCTGATACCATTTGTAACGACCCAGCCCAAAGTGCAACGTAATGGGCTAAGTCATTTCTTTAAAATGGGTACCCCGGAAGTTAAAGATCTCTAGTCCATTCCCACTTATAAACAGGATCTTCTCCCAGTAGGTATTAGATGTGGGACTAAGTTGAGGGATCTCACAATCCACCCACCTTAGGAAATTTCGTCCCCAAAATGCCTATTCTTGGCCCGTTGGTAGCCCCAACCCACATCCTTTTTGGCCCGTGACTGGCAGCCTAGCCAACGTTTCTAGTCTTGGCCCGTTGATAACCCCAGCCCACGACCTTTTTTGGCCCGTGACCGGCAGCCTAGCCAACGTCCCTAGTCCATCCCACCATCTAACACGGAACCTGGTCGGCTCTGATACCATTTGTAACGACCCAGCCCAAAGTGCAACGTAATGGGCTAAGTCATTTCTTTAAAATGGGTACCCCGGAAGTTAAAGATCTATAGTCCATTCCCACTGATAAACAGGATCTTCTCCTAGTAGGTATTAGATGTGGGACTAAGTTGAGGGATCTCACAATCCACCCACCTTAGGAAATTTCGTCCCCGAAATGCCTATTTTTGGCCCGTTGCTAACCCCAGCCCACATCCTTTTCGGCCCGTGACCGGCAGCCTACCCAACGTTTCTAGTCTTGGCCCGTTGCTAACCCCAGCCACGACCTTTTTTTGGCCCATGACTGGCAGCCTAGCCAACGTCCCTAGTCCATCCCACCATCTAACACAGAACCAGGTCGGCTCGATACCATTTGTAACGACCCAGCCCAAAGTGCAACGTAATGGGCTAAGTCATTTCTTTAAAATGGGTACCCCGGAAGTTAAAGATCTCTAGTCCATTCCCACTTATAAACAAGATCTTCTCCCAGTAGGTATTAGATGTGGGACTAAGTTGAGGGATCTCACATTGACGAACTCCCCAACTTGGAATTCTAAGTCCTTCCTTCGAGTGTCAGCATAACTTTTCTGTCGATCTTGAGCTGCCTTAAGCCTTTGCTGCATGAGTTGCACTTTTTCAGCTGCTTCTCTCACCATCACTGGCCCGACCATAACCACCTCTGTAGACTCCAACCAGCATGATGGAGATCGACAAGGCCTACCATATAAAGCTTCAAACGGTGCCATTCCTATACTGGCTTGGTAAGAGTTATTATAGGTGAATTCAGCCAAGGCTAAGTGTTTCTCCCAATCTCCTCCCCAGTCGAGGATGCAAGCTCTCAACAAATCCTCCAAGGTTTGATTGGTCCTCTCACTTTGACCATCAATTTGGGGGTGATATGCTGTACTTAACTTGATTTGGGTCCCCATAGCTTTTTGGAAAACTTCCCAAAAATGTGACGTGAATAGGGGATCTCTGTCAGAGACTATCTCCTTTGGAATTCCATGCAGCCTGACAATGTTATTTATGTACAGTTCTGCTAAGTATTCTGCCGTCCTTGTTGATTTTGTGGGGATAAAGTGAGCTGCCTTAGTCAAACGGTCCACAACCACCATATAGAGTCATGTCTCATTCAATAGTCCTTGGGAGTTTAGTAATAAAATCACATGTGACACGCTCCCATTTCCAGGTAGGTATCTCTAAAGATTGTAATAATCTACCGGGTAGTTGATGTTGGGTTTTGATCAATTGGCACGTCTAGACACTTGGAAACAAAATCCACCACATCCCTCTTCATCCCAATCCACCAGTAGGTTCGTTTTAAGTCCTGGTACATCTTTGTAACACCAGGGTGTATTGAGAACCTTGAACGATGAGCTTCCTCCAGGATATCTCGCTTTAATGCATCATTGTTGGGTACACACAACCTCCCTCTAAATCTGATTACACAGTTGGAATCTGCTACAATGTCAGGAGCTTTGTCCAACATTTCATTCAGCTTCTCATCTTCCATTTGTGTTAGCTTAACTCGGTCCACCAATTCATTGGAGATAACCAGGTTCGCCAGTAGTCCTGTCATTCGTTCCACCGGGTTAATAGCTACCACCTCAGCTGACATAGCCCAAAGTCTAGCTGGCTATTGACCCTTGTCCACCTTGCCCTTCCGACTCAACGCGTCGGCTACAACGTTCGCTTTTCCCGGATGGTATAAAATTTGGAAATCATAGTCCTTCAAGTATTCTATCCACCGCCTTTGTTGAAGGTTAAGGTCATTCTGGGTGAAGATATACTTCAAACTTTGGTGGTCGGTGAAAACCTCGAACTGAGCTCCGTACAAATAGTGTCTCTAAATTTTCAGAGCAAACACAACTGCTGCCAGTTCCAAGTCATGGGTTGCATAACTTTGCTCGTGAATCTTCAATTGGCGAGAGGCGTAAGCCACCACCTTACCATCTTGCATAAGGACACATCCTAACCCCACTAGAGATGCATCACTGAAGACCACGAATCCTTCATTGCCATTTGGTATAGTCAAAACTGGTGCAGTAGTTAAACTCTTCTTCAAAGATTGGAAACTCTCCTCCCTTTATAGTCGAAGAAAGCCTGGTGTGCAGACAACCAGTCCATTCCCAACAGTACATCAAAGCCTATTATCCCATAGACAATGAAATTCCATACATAGGGTTTCCCTTATATATCCAAGGATAGGTTAGTCACTCCTAACGTTGTGACTTCCCCGTCTCCCGTTGCAGTAGTGACCCTATAAGTCTTGGGTAATGTAGACGTTTGGAGTCCTAAACTCTTAACTAATCGGGATGATAGGAACGAATGTGTACACCCTGAGTCAAATAAAACATCCACACTAACACTTTGAATCAGAATTTTACCCCGAACTGTGTGGTCATCCTCCTCAGCGTCCTTGATTTCGACTGCAAAAAGTTTTGCCTTCCCTTTGTCCACCGATTTTGTAGGTGTCCCGTCCTTTCGTAGTTGTACCACCGACAGGGCTCACTACATGGCCCTGAATGCATCTTGTTGCAATTTTTACATAGTCGATACGGAATCTCCTGAAACTTCCTTTTGCGGTTCCCATCGACATTCCGTTGATAGTTCTGCTGCTGGTGTTCTGCAGACCAGTTTTTGCTACTACCCTGGTTGGCATTCTTATGTTGCATAGTAGCCTTCCCCTGTTTCTGTGCACGGACATAGTCGTACACCAACTCATGAGTAGTGGCTGCCTCAATCACTTCGGTTATAGTGCCTCTTGGCGCCGTAGCAACCCTACTCCTCAATTCTGGCTTCAACCCCCAGAAAAATTTGTTTGCTCTGGCCCGGGCAGTTGCCAGACTCCCAGGTGCAAATCTCTCCAATTGCAAGAAATTTTTTGCATACTCTCGGACTGAATCATCCCTCTGAGTTAGAGTGGCAAATTCCAGTGCTTTCTTCTGGACAACAGACTCAAGAAAATATTGTCCATTGAAAGTTGTTACAAATTCCACCCAAGGAATGGACGAAATCTCCCGTTGATGGAACACAGTCTTCTCCATGGACTTCCACCAATAAGATGCTTCCTCCTGAAGCATGCATGTCACCAACCTCACTTGATGGCGATGAGGCACAGAGAGAGCTCTAAATGCTTTCTCAGTAATGTCCATCCAGCTCTCCGCCTTCATTGGATCAGTCCCTCCAATGAATACCTCAGCTCCGTTCTTCCGGAATTTTTCTACAGTGTATCGATCACTGTCATCCCCAACTGGCAGTACCACTTGTCGGACTACCGGTGGCACTGGGTTTGGAAGTTCCCCTCGCTCGCCCGGGTCAGCTATCCCTACCCACTCTTGGGCGCTCCCCTGATCCCCATTTGGGACGCTACTAGGACCCGCAGCCGAATTTGGAGCTCCATTCCCTGTTACCAATCCCGGTAATCGCTGCGCTATGTTCTGAACCACAGAACTGGTATTATCTGAAGCCTGCGCTAGTCCCTGTATGGCCGTCAAAATTTGGCCTAACACACTCTCCACGTTCGTGTCCGACTGCGCAGCTTGGCTCGACTTCCTTCGGGTGCCTGCCATCTAAAATTTATTCCGTTATGGTTCATTAAATTTTTTTTTATGATTACTTAGGTTTGTTAGTGAGTCCACTAATTCCCTAATGACATACCCCATTGGAGAAAGATAAATATTGGACTCTTCAACAAGGTACTTGAGTCATAAGATGTGAGCTTTTGGGAAACCAGGCTCTGATACCACCTGTAACGACCCGCCATTTTTCACAACATTGTGGGCCTAGCTGGCTAGGTGTTACTCACAATTTAGCAAATATGTCTAGCATTTCTAACAAAAACATATATAAAGATCCCATAGTCTTGGACCGTTTCCCAGTAGCCACACTTATTTCTCAAATAAATAAAAAAAGGAGTCCCCATATTTATTTTGCTCCATGCTCTGGTTGTCAATCACCTAATTTCGTATCTGCACACCTGCGGAGGCAATTCCGCGTTAGTGATTACAACACTAAGTAGTATAATAGATAAAACAAGTCAAGTACATTCCACTATTTCCCTATGTTCATTTTAATATGCGGTGGAGCGATTCCGCTATACTCCAAAACAATGCGGAGGAGGTATCCGCTGTGATCCGCACACCCCGGCCGTAGCCCTTTTGTGGGGAGGCTACCACTACCATCTCCAGTGCCAGTGCCTCGCACACCCCGGCCGTAGCCTTTTTGTGGGGAAGCTATCACTGCACTCAGGTGATTGCTACGCCCCGTTTGTGGGGAAGCTCTCACTGCCAATTCTAGTGCCAGTGCCTCACACACCCCGGCCGTAGCCTTTTTATGGGGAGGCTATCACTGCACTCCAGTGCCAGTGCCTTGCACACCCCGGCCGTAGCCTTTTTATGGGGAAGCTATCACTGCACTCAGGTGATTGCTACGCCCCGTTTGTGGGGAAGCTCTCACTACCAATTCTAGTGCCAGTGCCTCACACACCCCGGCCGTAGCCTTTTTATGGGGAGGCTATCACTGCACTCCAGTGCCAGTGCCTTGCACACCCCGGCCGTAGCCTTTTTATGGGGAGGCTATCACTGCACTCCAGTGCGATGGAGGAATCGTTGTGCCTCGCTCACCCCGGCCGTAGCCTTTTTATGGGGCGGCTATCACTACTCCAAAACAATGTCGATGCATTACACAATTTACGCACATAATACGACCCCGTGTCGGACTGAGTCAATTCTTTGACCCCGGTTGCACTCGGTGCATGGTGGTCGAATCTGGGCTCAGGCCGACCTAGGCTACCAACAAGGAAAGTACGATGTTCTACCTATTATACGTACCTGACTTGTGATTTCGTCTGACTGTAATCCGCTAACCCTAATCTGAATGAGGGCATAAAATTATACATTAGTATAATTTTATTTGCATGAACCTACATGCAACTACATGACTAATATACTATCAACTTTTAAATGATGTAATTAGTTCATGTTAGTCTTCATTACTTATTAAATTTTCAGCAATTCTGATGATAATTAATTATTAATTATCCCCATCCAAATCCCCATTAACTAGTTGATAATTTAATTATTAACATGTCCCATACTTAATTCTTTTGTATTTACCTTATATTCTAACTCGACCGCATCGAGTTCTCCCATATTTACCTGGTTGCCATTCTAACTTTAACAATTCATTTAACGACCCTATAAGCTCCCAGCTTTATTGTAGTCAACCAGCGAAAGCCGGTATTTTCACCATGCATGGCGACCAACCAGTAACGTGGCGGCCTCCATTCGCTGCTATGGCGTCTCCAACTTGGCCACCACATGGCAACCCTCAACCAGTCCTTGGCGACCCCATTCCGGCCACCCAATCAGCAACCCCGACCTGACCATGGTGACTCCATGTCGGTCACATAATCAGCCCATGACCCATGGCGACTACCCTAGTCGGCCACATAAACAGCACCCGACCAGACCCATGGCGGCTCCCCTTGCACCACCATGACGACGACCCTCTAGCACCACCACGAGTGGCGCCCCCGACCAGCATGGCTGCACCACCACACCGACACCGACCTGTTCTCCCCTCGGATTTCAGACCTGCGTGCCTCCTCGACGGTCTGTTTTGGCCCTCCAAGGTGACTCCATCCGGCCAGCATCACCGTCGGGAGCAATTCCCACCTCCAGCACGTCAACCCCGCACCATGGAAGGAAACATGGCGTGGTTGCTGCTGGAAAACAGCAGGACATCCTCCTGGTTTTCTTCTTCCCTTGTTGATTTCTCATTTAATTCTTATGTTTATCATGTTTATGATTTATGCAACATGTGTATGCATGCAACAAAAGAAAAAGAAAGGAAAGGAAGAAGAATTACCCGAGCGAAGGAGGAAGCCGGCGTCTGTCTGAAGAGAAATTATGTGGATGACGCCCTCCCCTTCTCTTTATATAATGTCATGAAGGCTAGGGTTTGTGAAAACTTACTTCGCCCGTATTTCACTTAATCGAGTAACCGGGTAATCGATATGATTCACTTTATTGTTTAAACGGTTTGATTCCGCTTGACCGATTAAACAATAATTAATCGGTTAAAATACTTTTCACTTAACCGGGTAATTCACAGTTAACCGGTTGACAGTAAATAATTTGTATGGAAAAAATAAATTTTCCAACATTCGATCCCACCGCGACGAACGTATTTATTATTATTATTATTATTTTCTGGGTCTTTACAGTTGGCTAGGCTGCCGGTCACGGGACAAAAAATTTCGTGGCTTGGGGTTAGCAACGGGCCAAGACTAAGGACGTTTGCTAGGCTGCCGGTCACGGGCCAGAAAGGTTGTTGGTTGGGGCTAGGAACTGGCCAAGTATAGGCATTTTGGAGAAGAAATTTCTTAAGGTGGGTAGATTGTGAGATCTTTCAACTTTGTCCGAATACCTACCGGGAGAAGATCATGTTTATAAGTGGCAATAGACTATAGATCTTTAACTTGGGTTAACCATTTTAAAGAAATAACTTAGGCCCATTACGTTGCACTTTAGGCTGGGTCATTACAGAACCCACTACTAAGTAAAATACTAACATCTCTATATGATGCAAACTTGTGGTGTGTGCTTATATAATCAATACATCCTAATAAAGAAACTAGTGCTAACAAACCTAGAACTGAATATGCTGCACAAAAAATCGAGGCATAATAATAATAAATAAGAAATAAATAAATAAATAAGAAAATGCACGCATAGATAATTAGATAAATAATAAATACATAAACATGAATGGTACTCTAATCATAAAATAATAATATAATTATACTATATAAATATACAGGTAAACATAAGTAATATCAACATATACTCGTATTAGTAAATATATATATATATATATATATTATAATTTAATAAATAAATAAATAAACAAAAAATAATTAATACTCGTTAATCATGAATATTATTAATAACATAGTCATATAATACAAGAATAAAAATTAAATGCAAATAAATAATAACATACACATAACGAACACACACACACACACACATATATATATACAATTTAGTACACATAATAAGACTAATATTCATAAGTAAATATAATATTAATAATACCAAATAATTATGTAAACATTCATCATATATGATACACATATACATAAAAATAAATAAATAAAATAATAAATTAAGAAAAATAATCATCACATTCAATTATGCTAATTCATGTGAATATGCATCTAAACTACTATAGGGGTTTTTGAATTACTAAAAATGACCGAGAAATGACCGAAAATAGGCGGAAACTGAGCAAAACTAGGCTGAACTGAGCTGAACCACCAAGTCGAAATGGCTAAATCAACTCAATTTGGGTTAAATTGGAAAATGGGTTGGGTTGACACGGACTCGGGCATGGCTAGGTGGACGCGAATGTGGGGGTGAATGCAATCACGGGCAAACGGGCAAACTAGGTGTGCCCATTGCCGGAGGAAGCCGTTAGCGGAGGGCGTTACGGCTGAGGTGTTGGTGGTGACGATCGCTGGAGTCCGGCCACTGGCTGGCCAGAAAATGGTTGGAAAGAAGGAGGTATCGCCGCAGGGTGGAATGACGTCGCCGGCGGCAATCGTGGCCATGGTGGTGGTTGTGGGTTGTCTCAAAATGTAGATCTCAGCAATATGAACTTGTAAGGGTGGTCGGATTGGCCGGTAGTGGCTAGCCGATTCTAGAAAATGGCTTGACGGAGGTGGTGGAAGCGGGTTGTAAAAACTTCATCGCTTGGTCATGAGAGGTGCAGCTGAAAAGCCGGCCACTAGGCGGTCATTGGGGTGTTGGTCGGTGGCTGAGGGCAAGGCGGAGACTTGCCTGCGGCGAGCAGAAGTAATGGCGGCGCTAATGTGAAAACATCCAAAATTGAACGACTTCACTCGAAATTAATGAGTGGAGCTAGGGTTGAGTATACAGCTCAAATCTTGTCACATGGCACGATCGGGACGTTTGACAACTCATGGCCTAGTGGGGCCCACCTATAGGTATATGCAATATACATATTAATGGAAAGCTCGGATTGAGACCGTCGAAAGTCGATACTCACTGGAGTCCTGAAAGTGACTCTACTGGCAAGAATCGAGGCAAGAAGGCTAAATGTGCCTCAAACCCTAAACTCAATCAAGCTGGGCCCACAAGGGCACAATCCAGTGATCTGAAATTCCTATGCTGCATGTAAATGAAATAACTAGAAATCCCAAGCAGTTACTAAACCCTGCAACGGCCTAGGTCTATGCCTAAAATCCTGTCTAACTCATAAAAATCATATGTATACCTTGTGTATACACTGATAAATCCATTTCTGTTGTATCTATCATATGCATGTCAAGCATACTCAGATACCATAACATGCTCATATGGCCATCTTGGCCCCATACTCATATTCTGAAAATTAGTCTAGCTTGATACTGACCCAAATAGGGTAAAACTATAATCGGGTAAAACCCTAACCCAAAAATGGCTGGATAGGCTACATGTGCTCGAATCATTTGGCAAAACAAGTCATACATGCTAGAATCATCTATCTACACTAACCATACATGCACGAATCGACTTGCTAGATTTACCATGCATGCTCGAATTGTCTCATTGGATTGACTCATAGGGTAACTGTAAACTATGGAGACTAAAATGCAATGACCTCGGTGGGAAAAACCTAAGCTCAACCCTAAGGGTCTACTGGGTAGTTGAGCAGGTACTCTAGAGTACTGCACGGTACTAGTCTGAACTACATCAGGAAAAACTATATCGGTGCAATGTATACGACCTAACATCTTCCCATATCTCCCTGATCCTCATCAATGCGACAGGTCAACTATGTGTACCCTCAAGGCACTCTTGTACAGATCCTGTGACTGTACTAGGGTGTCCTTCGAGTCCTACTAGCATAAGGTGGACTCTAGTACCAAATAAGGGTATATGCTAATGGGCTGTACAGTTCACTGTCGCTAATCTAGGACAATCTCTCAGTTATCCTTGTAAGAGGAACTGGATCACTCACAGGGTCCTAGGTAACTTGGTCCTAAGTCAAGTATCTCACTATGCTCCATAATTGAACAAGCTACTATAACTCTATAGTGTGCTATGGCTCTCGTAACTATCTATACAACCACTAAATGTTGCTGAAGAGGCGCTCCCTGTGATGGAATGGTGGCGAGAACACATGTAATTGTACAACATGTCTCAAGGAGTATGAAAACACACTCTACATCTGGTCTATGGCATGTGCACTAGTCAATGTCTGATCATCTCAACCATATGGAAAATAGATAGTAGAACTGATATATCTAGAAGGGTGAGTGTGTAAATACTCGGGTAGAGGCTCCACTCTGTCTAACATCTCCGGCCACATGACAAGTGAATGGATCTCTCATGAAAAACTGGTCATAGTGCTCTACGACTCTAACTGGGAGGTATCTAATCGTCACATAGTCTAACATTATGTCTCTATCTGTGGTGATGTAAGGATGTTTGTCTGAGCCACGGTGGGTAATGAAACTTTGTATAGGATACTGGGTGACTCACAAATATGGGTAGGTCCATGGACATGTCTCTAAGATCATCATGATTTCCGACATAGGTGGCCAGCTGATGGAACAGCCAATCAACGACAAGTCTAAGAGGCGGCTCCTAAGTGGCTCTAGTTTAATCAACGAACAGTGGGCATGTGTTTCTCAATATAGTACTAGTCACATACTTCCAAACAGATAGAGTTCAAATGACATAAAGAACAAAAATCTTTCCTCGAGTTTATGGGGACCCATTATGAGGTTTGACACGTGCCTCATCCACTCTTTAGTGGTGTGTGACCTGCCATCCTATACCGATTTGTAGCATTCATCTTAACTCACATGACTACTACTGTTGTGGTAGCACTCTAAATCAAAGCTATCAGTTAAGATGAGCATACACTAGTATCACTCTATCTGGTCAGCGTGGTATGGTCTGGTTGAAGTCCTTATCTATTTCAGTCCCAAGTTGGGGTGAAGTTGTATTCTCTAGATTCGTCTGCCACTAGCTACCTACATTGTAAGTCCTAAACAGTACCTCATATACTCGAGACAAAGGCTAAATCCTATATCCAATGATAAGGACCTAATCGTGCTGGCGAAGCACAAGGAAAACATTATCTCCTTAAAGGATACTCACTCACTAAACCCATAATCTATGCCAAAATTCTAGTATGAGTTAAACTCCTCTTGTTCGTTGAGGTTATGCTACACGTCTGACGATCAACTAATCATCCGATCTATATACCCTGACTGTGGTTCAAACGTATGTTGTCACGCTGACTGAACAATCTAACCACTGTGATCATCCCATCTGGATGTCATACTATCATGTTCTTTAACTCTGTCCATATACATCCCTAAAAGACTTGTTAACACTATCTTGCAATACACATCAGACCCAATGATGTCTGGTCAAGGTGATGGTATGCAAGATGGCTAGTGAAGTCAATCATGTGCTCTCTCAGCAGAATAATTCCAATACACCTAACTTTCCTCTGTCTAGCTGATGTTACCATAGATATATCTTGTCTTCAATCTTTCACCCAACTCTGCTACGAAATTATGAGATATGGTCTCTATGCAATGTTAAGAACATCCTCACGTAGTTGTCCTCCTGTAGGTGAGGTAACTACCAAGCCCTTAATTCCACAATAAATGCTCCATTTGGTCAGCGGTAGTGCAATACACAGACGGTGGTTGTGCATCACGGACAGCAGTAGTGCACACTTGGTCGGTGGTTCTGCAACTCGGATGGTGGTTGTACATCACAGACGGTGGTAGTGCTTCTTGGAGCGGCGGTTGTGCTATCTAGGTGTTGAAGCCTGATTTTAATCAGGTACACCGTGAACCCACTACTATCTTCTGGCATGTTTGTCTCCATGTGATTGTATCCCAAGAGGTAGATGCTATCAACTCGGCTCAAGTTATCCAACCATGCGTGTTTGATCCAGAGGGGTCTAGATCATAGTGGTGACACATACCATGGTGATCCAATGCTGAGCCTACACTTATCTCCTACAATCTGGGGTGACTGCTCCTATAATCACTTACTGGTTCTCAATAGCCATCACTGATATAGGCCCTGGCAGATCGAGTGGAATCCTTTCAACTGTCTAAATCGTGTCAATGGTAATCTCACTTATCCTCAGTGTATTCATGACTCTATCGATTGAAGAGTAGCCAACAATATTCTTGGGATAGACATACACTAGTGGAAGAGGGGGAGGTAGTGAAGTGTCCATGGGACTGTAGTATCCACCTCAGTACTCATCCTCATCCACTGCTATCTCCTATAAATGTCCATCCAAATTACTCATCTGTGCTCCAAGTGTTCTAAGTGCTTAAGTGGATCTGCTAGCATAGTCACATCCTCCATCCACAAGTATCTGTTTGAAGGTCAATGGTCCCCACTGTAGACCTCAGAGTATGCCTAATAGATCTGTTCAAAGCACTCGAGGGTCCACACTCATATGCCATAAAAATATCTGAGTATCTTCATACTCCAAGCTCCCTACTGGTGTCATTTATTATGACTTTGTCCACAATGTGCACCATGTCCCGAGGAATGACTAATGTACTGAGATGCGAAAGGCAGACAAGTGCTACAATGTGGTGACCACATAACTCAACCTTAAATAACTGAGCATGGTCGATGTGGAAATTATAACACAAGTGCACGTGCCGAATCAAGTAATAAAAGTGATAAGAAAGTATCGTCCCACGAGGAATTATTACTAGAAATTTTCAGTTACCAAAACTAATTTAATTAATTATACATAAATAGAAATGAATTCAAAGAGTAATTAAATTATGGATTAAGACTAAACTAATCTAAAATGCAATATTTAAATCATATATTAACTTCAAGACGACAAACTTACGATTTTCAATTTCACCTAGTGCTCTATATGATTAAAGTTATAACTTCTACCTCTGAATTGCACATTTGGATCATTAACCACGGGAATTAATTAGTTATGACATCTCTTGATTCACCAAAAACTTATCACCCACACCCAACTCCTATATCTCTATGAAATTGTATATGCAAAATGATACTTTAAGCTTTGCCTTTAATAGTTACCCAAGACATATGAGTATATCTCTATCTCATATGTGAATCACCTAAAATAGATGAACAAAGGCTATTTTATTCAATGACAAATTTAATCTTTCTATCTCTATACAAGATCAAATCTCTGGGTCTAATAATAGGTGATCAGGCTAATGATAGCATTAAGAATTGAATAAAATAGATGGTCCAACATCACAATTGCCTAGATAAAAATTAATAACCTTTATTAATCCATGTACTAGGTGTCATTGAAAATCTTAGAAAAGAATTTACTCCATAAAATATTCGATTACACTCCAGAAATTCATATGTGATATGAAAGACATCATTTAATTACAAAGAAACTAAATCAAAATAAAGAAAAACTATTTTGGAGAAAGTGTCTTCTTTGTCTGATCCAACTTCTTCGTCTTCCTTCTCTTGCCTTTCGTGCCGTCGCTTAGCCGTCTAATGTTGTTCTCCTTAGTTAAAACCCTAATTAAGTTTATAAAGGATCCACACAAATATTTCAAGTGGGGTCCACCATGTTCTCCAGAAATATTAGAAAAATTAGGTTTTTCGCTACCAGCACTCGAGTGCTCAACATCGAGGCACTCGAGCATTCACCTCTCGGACACAAAATTTCCTTAACCAAAATGCCAGTGCTCGAGCACTCTGAATCCCAGGGCTGGAGCGTTCTGCTCGCGGTTACAGTTTTCATGTTACACGTTTTGGCCTGATTTCACCTTGAATTTATTCCGGTTTGTCTTCTAACTCTTACACCCTTTTAGAACAAAATTAATTAGCACTTTTTACACGAAAATCACAATAATTTCTCTCATTAGTAAGAATATCTAATAAACTTTTAAACTAATAAAATTGAAATATAACTAACTCGAAACATGTAAAAAATTAACATGAAATGCAAACAATAATAACTCTTTTACAGAGTTATCACACCCCCAAACTTAAATATTTACTAATCCTGCGCAAAAACCTAAACTAGACTCGACTCATTTTCTCCACTCCACACAACCCATCCAACAAATCAATTTATAACTTCTCATTAGTTCACGAATATTATTCCTTGAAATCAAATAATAACATTCTAAAATTCACAAGATATCCAATTGTAAAATAAAGATGCAAACATATTTGCCAATATGCAAAGAAAATAAAACTCCCAAACTTATATCTCAAATGAGTTTAGAATCAGCTTATACCATCATCCAATACAATCAAATCAAACTATCCATAAGTTCAAGTGTAAATTTTCTCTCCACTAATAATATAAGTACCTTGTCAATCATGATCAATAGGACTTTTTACGTTGTAATGGGGCTAGGCTAAAGGCTAAAAATTGATATTAAGATAAAAAACAATAAACCTTTGCTCAAGACTCTTTCCAAGCTTGAAACAAATTAATTTAAATCCTTGTCACCAACAATTTCATCTATTCATTCACATTCTGCTTCCAAGAACACATAATTGATAGACTAACCACGAAACATTTGTTTTCTTTTTTCTTTTATTTTTCAACTCTTTTTCATTTTTTTAATAAAATTTCAACAGTTTTAAAAAAATTTTCATTTTTTCAACTCCATACCCCAAAATATCATTCTCATTTAGTAATCAATTCCTTCCATCCTTGGAAAAGTTAATCACTAAGGTTTTAGGTTAGGACACTTAACAAACAAGGAAAACATAAAATGAAATAAAGGCTATGTCTATTAATATCATAGGAAAACAAGCAGAACAGGTCAATTTTACGGTTGAAAATTGGCTAAAACAAGGATAAATAAGGATGGCTGGAAATGACCTTGTTAAGAAACTCACCTACATCACTTCTATCATGACAAGTCACCTATGATTTCCCTCAAGAAAATCATTACTAGAATTCTAGATCACTTTCTTCAATTGTATTAAGAATAGCATAAACATCATCTAAGCATCATCAAAATCAAAGTTGGGAGTTAATTATATAGGGATAAACATTCACCCTGTAAAGACCGTGAAAAAAATATTTGTCAACTCAATCGGGGAAGGATCAAACGTTGGAGAATTACTATTATTGATTATATTATATTTTCTACCCGGTTAATTATTATATTGTATTATTTACCTGGTTACGCAGTTAAATGTAATACGACGGTTGGGGTATTTTCACATACCCCAACTGTCATGTCATTTTATTTTATGAAGGACGTCCTCCACCCTATCATTCATTCGCATTTTCTGCTCCTCTTCCTTGCCAGAGCGAGCTTCCTCCTTGTTTTGTGTATTTTCCCTATCTTCTTTTCTTTTTCTTTCTTCCATTGGCAAGCACGTAGAGTTCATGGTTAGACATCACTGTTCATTTATTTGTTGTTGTTGGTGGATATCATGATCTGTTTAATAACAGTTGATTTTAATGTTATAAGTTGTTATAAAAAAATTATATTAATCTTAATTGATAATCGTGAGGATTAAGAATTTAAATCAACAAGAAAACAAACTTATTTTTACATGACTTAGATCCATGGCCGACGAGTTTCCTTGTTCGGCGAGATGGGCAAGCACAAGCAAAGCTTCGCCGGGAATCAGTGGCGACGGTCGTTCCTACATCGGAAGATGATCCTACTCTCTTCGTCGATCAATGTATGGTCGATCTTACATGTGTGGATGCCTGTCCGGGTGGTAAATGGCAAGAACAGAGGTGATGGCGGCAAAAAACATAGGTGATGGCGATGGGTGAAGAAATCTAGCCGTCCTGGGTGGCGATGGGTTCCAATCTGGCCGAGGAAGGTCGATAGGGGGTCAAGGGTGTCGAGGCGACCACCCAATCGAGGCGGCAACACTCTCTGGTAGTGGAATTGGCGACGCAAATGCACCGTTGATGTGTTGATGCCAGCATCATGGCGGCTGAAAGCAGTC
Source organism: Piper betle (assembly GCA_033002965.1). Taxonomy (NCBI): domain Eukaryota; kingdom Viridiplantae; phylum Streptophyta; class Magnoliopsida; order Piperales; family Piperaceae; genus Piper; species Piper betle. Next base: position 158,773 of record JAURVB010012990.1, read on the forward strand.
GGGGTTGACTGGGGTGACACCGCAACGGCCCGGCTGGGCTGGGCGGCGACGATTGATGGTGGCCGAAGACGATCGTCGGCGGCAGCTAGAAGGCAGCTGGAGTCGGGAGCAGAGAATGGCACCGGGGAAGAAGAAGAAGAACTCATAAATAATACTTTAAATAATAACACCAACTCGAGTTAAATAATAATACCAGCTCGTAAATAACACTTGACTTGATACCGACTTCAGTTAAAAAAATAATATGAACTCATAATAAATCTTTAAAAATAATCATTTTAATGGGTTATCGGTAAAGTTATTAAACAATTTAATTATTGTACAAAATTGCCACGAGTAATAAAAATACTGGTAATGATAAACGGTCGATAATTAATCGGCGTACTACAAGCTATTAAATTAAATTTGATGGTTATAAGTAATTAATAAAATAAAAATTTTAACTTTACCATATTAAATTTAATATTAGGTAAATAAAGTGATTAATTTAATAATGAGTCAATAATGTAGAACATGGGTTATTAAACCTAATGTATAATGAAATTAAAAAAAGTTCTAAACTTTATTGAGTTGAATATTTTGAAATAAGTGTATTAGGAATATCATCGAATTAGAATAATACAAATTATTTTAAATAATTTAATCGAATAATGTATTTAATTAAAGATTTAATACCGTAAACTAAATTATCAAGACCGTGTTTAAGTAATTAATATCTCAAAGGATAATATACTAATAATAGTAACTAAATATCTGTTCATCAGTTAATAATTATTTAATCAATTGTTAAGTATTAATTATGATTTGGATAATTAATTTAAAATGTAAAGTAGGGCTTAAATTATTATGTCACATGAAAAATTAATTATCTCACTAGATTGTTGAGAATTTAATACTTAATATTTTTGAATTGTTACATGTTATGTTGTAAAATTTTAATATATATATTAGACATTTGGTTGCATGCATTTCTACTCAAGTAAAATGATACTTATGTATAATTTTATATTCTAGTTCAGATTAGGATCGTTAGTCACAGCTGCGAGTTCAATTACGAACTATCCAGGTCCGTATAATTATTTAAACCCAGATTCGACCACCATGCGTTAGAACGTAATCAGGGTCAATAAATTGACTCAATCTGAGAGGGTGAGTCAATGGCAAATATCGGTAACTACAGGCCATGGGCCACGTAGCGTGTGTGCGCATGCATGGGATGGTGGCTGGATAGGGTGGCCACCGCTCCCAGCATATAACGAGCTCGGCATAGGCTCATAACAAGTAAAAGTCTCTTGAAACAATAATTCAGATTTTATTGACTTATTTAATTTAATTATGAAGCTTAGTGGTTTTATCTCTAATGTGGAATTGCCTCTGCAAGTGAGCAGCTTTGGACTGAAGAATAAATGTGACCCTGATTTGCTGAATTGATAATAAAAATTGAACTTCTTTCTTATCCTCTTGTGTTATAATTGTGGCTATGGAAACGGTCCGAGACTATGGGACAATTTATAAATTCTAGACTTATTTGCAGTATTAAAATTCATGTTCTGGAATTATTTACCATGCTATGATTCATGTTCTTGCATGTTACATTTACATTAACTATACTTTTAGGTAACACCTGGCCAGGTTCGGGCGGGTTGTTACATGTGGTATCAGAGCCAGGTTTCCCACAAGCGCACATTTTATGACTCAAGTACCTTGTTGAAAAGTCCAATAATTTTCTTTTCCCACTGTATTATGTTTCGAATTAACAAATTCATTCACTAATAAACGTAAGTCATAACTGAAAGAGAACATCTTAATGAAGCATGATGGGAAAAAATTTTTGACGTTTCAGATGGCAGGCACTCATAGACAGACTAACCGAACTACTCCGTCAAATTCGAACACAGAGAATATATTGGCCCAAATCATAATGACCATACTGGGACTAGCACAAGCTTCAGAAAATACAAATTCTATGGTGCAGAATATTGTTCGACAGTTACCGGGAGCGGTAGCAGGGAATGGAGCCTCAAACTCAGCAGCGGGTCGCAGAATCACCCCGGATAGCTGTCAGGGAGGTGCCCAAGGGCGGGCAGGGTTAGCAGACCCGGGCGAGCGAGGGGAGCGTCCAATCCCAGTGCCACCGGTAGTCCGACAAGTGTTGCCACTAGCTGTTAATGATAGTGACCGTTACACTGCGGAAAAGTTCCAGAAGAATGGAATTGAAGTATTTGTTGGAGGGATCGATCCAATGAAGGCGGAGAGCTAGATAGACATTACCAAAAAGCTTTTAGGGCTCTATCTGTGCCCCACTACCATCAAGTGAGGTTGTAAAGCCTTTTTAGCTAACTTAGTTGAGTCTGAGTCAAAACCCAAAGAGTTGTCCATGATTCTTGTGGTAGCGGAGTTTCCTGGTGTAATCCTAGGCAAATACCGCATGCCTCCAGAAGAACTCTAAGGAGTTAAAGAGTCACCTAGAAGAGTTATAGCAGGTAGGTTTCAACTGACCAAGTACTTCACCCTTGGGAGGCCCTGTTCTTTTCGTGAAGAAGAAAGATGGATCCTTTCGGTTGTGTATTGACTATCGCAAACTCAATCAAGTGACAGTTAATAATCGGTACACCATACCGAGGATTGATGACTTGTTTGATCAGCTAAAAACAACTGGACTATTTTCTAAGATAGACTGGCGGTTTGGTTATCACAAGTTGCGAGTAAAGTAGTCAACCATACAGAAAACAGCTTTCCGAACTCGGTATGGACATTATGAGTTTATGGTCATGCCTTTTAGTCTAATAAAAGCACCAACGGCATTTATGTCGCTCAAAAACACAGTATTTCATGCATACTTGGACAAGTTTATTATCGTGTTTGTGGCTAACATTTTTGTCCATTCAAATAATGAAGAAGGGCATGTGAAGCACTTGTCCATTACTCTTCAAGTTTTGAGTGAAAATCAACTGTTCGCC